>JAWRVZ010000003.1:4925000-5040000 GCA_037043235.1 Rhodeus uyekii
AATGCACAATTCAGTCCCAAACACTAACTGTGTGAATCAGGGGCGTAGCCAGAAATTTATTTTTGAGGGGGCCCAGCTTAAAATGAGGGGGCCTGAGCATAACGTAGTCGGCTGGATTCGAACCTGCGCGGAGACAAACCAATTGATCTCTAGTCCATCGCCTTAAGCTCTCAGCCAAGACGGGTTGTGGTGTGACGCGCAGCGCGCTTTGGGGGTGCGTTGCGATCGTCTTGTGCGGCGGGCGATATGTGTTTTCACAGTCGCGATTTTAAACAATTGAAAATCTGAGGGGGCCGGACATGTAAATGAGGGGGCCCAGGCCCACCCAGGCCCCCCCGTGGCTACGCCACTGGTGTGAATGCAGTCGTATATCCATTTACATTAATTCTCACTTTACCCAGCAATACATAGCACCTTATATATTAAATCATTATGGCTACAGCATATGTAATGTGTTCAATATTTATTGATGCAGATCTGCTGTATACTGACAGTTATATTTACTTGTGAATTGAATTCATTGATGGATTCTTTTTGTTAATAATCTGGATTTTTCCATTTTGAAAAGTCAATGACACCACAAAGTGTTGCAAAGGATTAGTCTGCTACTTGGTGTAGGCACTCACTTACTCATTCACTCACTCACTTGTTTACTCAATCAACTATACACTTACACACTTAGGTATTCACTCCCTAATTCACACACTCAGTCATTAATTCGCTCACTCACGTATTCACTCCCTTAGTTACCCACTTATTCACTCACTCACTCTCTCACTCATTCATTCATTCATTCACTCTCACATATTCACTCCCTTATTTACTCGCATATTGACTCACTCACTCATTCATTCACGTATTCACCCACTTACTCACATATTCACTCCCTCATTCACCCACTTATGACTCATATGGTCATATACCTTTATATTATGCAGCATAAATGTATACATTAAGTGATTTGGAATTACCTTGAATAATATAAACAAATATTTATGCACAATGGTATTAATATATTGACAAGAAAATTCCCATGATACCCTAAAAAATTTTTTTCCCACTTTTAGGCTGATGCAGCATTGAGAGTGTCCAGCCAAGAGCGTCTGGCTCCAGATCGACCTTTACCAGCCCAGGAGAAGACCTCCCTCTCTCTCCCTCCATACCTGGGTCCAGCCCACCCTTTCAGCATGACCCCGAGTGCTCTCATTCAAGACCCTCGTCTTCAAACTCAGTCAGTAACTAAAATGTTCTCGCGCACGTGCACATCTTACATCTTTTAGTCTTTATCTCATTTGCCGTTCTTCTCTTCTCAGCCTGTCCAGACAGGTTCCTAATATGCTGCTAGCAGGGGCTCCGCAGGAGGAATATCTTCGCGATGGCTTTCGTCCGTACACCTCCGCGGAGGAGTTGCGCATGCCTTTGCTCCCTCTAGGGCTCAGTCCAGGAACCGCAGCCGACACTCTCGCGTACTTTCACTCAGGATATTTGCCCCATCCCTCGCTTGCTTCCTACAGGTGTGTGGTGTCGATTTGGTGGTTCTTTTGAATTTATAGTTCCTTCCTATATCAAACTTGAAGAACCTAAAAAAACTTGATGGCTTGATCAAGTTTGTTTATTTGGTCGTAAATGTGTGTTCACCCCAAAATTGAAGTTGCCACAGTTTACTCACCCTTATGTCATTCCAAACCCGTAAGTCTTTTGTTCATCTTCAAAACACAAATAACAATGTTTTTAATGAATCGGAGTGATTTCTGTCTCTCGATTGAAAATCTATTCTCCCAAAACTCTGAAGCTTCAAAAAGTTCATTAAGAGATCGTAAAACTAATCCATATGAAAAGAGAGGATTAAGCAAAGTCTTCTGAAGGGACACGATCACTTTTTATGATGAACGGATTTAATTTAGGCTTTTATTCACATATAAACATTGATCAGTGAACATAAGCAGAGCTTATCAAGACTTTCAGACTCAAATCTCTCGGATTTCATTAACAAGATCTTAATTTGTGTTCCGAGGAAGAACGAAAGTCTTACGGGTTCAGAACAACATGAAGGACAGAATTATAATTTTTGGGTGAACTATGCCTTTAAACCCAAAATAAACTTTAGTTTTGATACAAACACTTGGCATATGTTTACCGACCCAATATTGATAATATGCCAATGACGAAATTTATGCTATGTGTTATTCGTTTTATGCAATGTAAGGGTTAAAAGACAATTTATAGACAGAATTAGTTGATTCGCCAGACTATAATGAAATGACGTGTGTGTGTGTGTGTATATATATATATATATATATATATATATATATATATATATATATACACACACACACACATTAATACAATTAATATACTTAAAATTGTATGTATGTGTGTGTGTGTGTGTGTGTATATATATATGTGTATATATATTTATTAAATTATAATATATACTTATGATGTTTGGCATACTATCATGTCTCATGAACACGATTTTATGGCTTTAATGAGGGAAGTGAACCTCAGGCTTACACACACACACGTTTGGTTTTATGAGGACATTCCATAGTCATAATGATTTTTATACTGTACTGTACTTTCTATCCCCAAACTCTAAACCTATCCATCACAGAAAACTAAAGATATTGCCGTCTTTGAGGGTTTATCTGAACCACAGACATCCGATGTTGTATCCACCACATATTTCAATGCAGAAGTAAGCCGTTTTCTGTGAATGTGTGATACTTTCGATTCATCAACCGCTATAAATAAGAAATAACGAGAAGTGTAAATATCACAGTGTAAAACTGTTAATGCTGGAAACCAGCGTGTTTATCGTATGACAAAACATAAAAAATAATATGGTAAGAAATACCAGTTTGCAATATCAAGCATAATGAGCTGTTTTTGTTGAGCTAAAAGTAACTGGAAGGATAAACATTGTAAGACAGACATGGTGGATATGAGGTCAGTTCTTCATGTTCTTTTTTTTTTATGTTATATTTTTCAGTCTTTTACCAAAAAAATACTCCACAGTATTTCCCTCAGGTACAATAGGTATTTTCCTATTTCTATATTATATTAAATATTTTAATAATTATAGTGGAAACGTTATCCAATTATTTTTAATAAATAGTTTATATTTATATTATTATATTCAGTATTCCCTTTTCAATGTTTTAGAATATTATTATTAATAGTTTTAATAAATATTTAATTAATTTTCATATATACTTAATATTATTCTGAGTTGTATTTTATATGTAAATAATTAAATGACCATTTCCCACCCTAGAATTAAATGGGATTTTTTTGTTGTTGTTGTACCTTTTATTAAATATATTACAATTATTTATATATTTATTCTATATTACACAAGCTTTTAAATTGTGATGTATTTTAATAATTGTAAATAATTTTGTTTATCAGTTTAATTAAAGTAATTGCATATAATCATTCAATATTTAAGTAATTACAATAATGTTGTGTATGTATTTATACTGCATAGTATATGTGACCATTTTCCACCCTCTCACAAACATTCTGATCCTCTTTTGTCATCTCCCTCTCACCCTGTATAAATAACCCCCTCAGCATGTCTCTTTGCGGGACTGAGCGGAGGTGAGACAGCAGTGACAGAAATAGGCAGTGATGTTCATGTCGGGGGCCAGAGAGCAGAGGTTAATGAACAAGCAAGTTATTTATAGAGGCACTAATTAGCTGTTCTCTCTGTCTGTCTCTGCTTCATGTGGCTGATCAGGATGGAGGACTACTACAATCTGTCTGCTCTCCGCTCGCATTACTACCCGCTTCCAGAGGGGGGAGCCCTGCCGGCCCTCCACCCATCTGCTGTTCATCTGCCCATGCCGGGCGTCTTTTACCCTCCTGACATCGCACACCAGTCGCTGTCAGCACTGCACTCTGAGAGGTACACACACACACACACACACACACACACGATATTTGTCGTTTTCTCCAGACTACATTTAGACTGTTTTGTAGATAATATTTTATTGTATTATTTTATATATTATGTATACATTTGTGTAAATTTGTTCATTTAAATATTAAAGATTATTTAATATATTCATTTTATTATAATATTTTGTTATATTAATTATATGATATTTCATTTTTAATGTATTATACATAAAGTAAATTCAATTAATTGTAATACATTCATGTATATGTTTATGCCAGTGTTTTTTTTTTTTTAAATGGATTCATTTTGATAATTATATAAATTAAATTTGATTATATATGTCCAAGATGGAATTAATAATTTTAGCGGTTGCGAGCAATGCATTGAAATAGAATTTATTATAATATATAACATATAATTCTTTATCATTTCTTCTGTCATCACCAACTAATTAACTATTTCAGATTCAAAATTTCAAACTTTGTTTTATTGACAATGTTATTGCCTTGAATTTTTATTAAATGTAACTTTTATTTACTATATATTTGTTTTACATAATATTAAAATTATATTAGCCAACATTTTTATATTGATTATTCTTATTGTAGTTATAGTTTTAAAATCAGTTCTGAAACGTCTGAAAAGTGCACTTTTCTTGGAAATTCAGGGGGAAAAAATTACAAACAATAACTTCCAGCAATCAGCGAGATGAACATTCACTTTCAATCAAATGTTCTATATTAGATGAGTATAAACCTGTTAAGCAAACATTTACAATAATCTGCTGGTGACGACTACAGAATCTTTTTGAGTTAATTTATACAAATGTTTCTTGATAAATCGTCTCGCCTGTTGAAAACCAGCCTAAGCTAGTCAGACTGGGTCAGAGAACTTTTGGCCACTTGGACAAATAGAAACCAGCATAAACTAGATGACACCAGCAAACCATTTTTGGCTGGTTTATTTTCTTTTCTTTCTTTTTTTTTCCATATAATTCCCATATAGAAATATCCCATATCTGACACTGCCAGAAATGTTGGCATTCAAAATCTAACTGACCACAATGATGTCTGTTTACCTTACCAATGCTGAATGTTGCTATGAGTCTTTTTTCCTATTTGAAACTTTAAACCAACATTTTACTAAAAATCGCCTTGCAAGAGCACATATATGCAAATCTAGTTATATATGTTGCATCATATATGCAAATCTGGTGAATGCACTCCTATTGGCAGTTGCCGTGTCATAGAGATGCTCATTTGAATACCGTTAAACTCTACTCAATGATTCTTTAATTAACAATCTGAAAATATCAGTGTAAATACGATCCTACCGTCATCAAGATATTCTCCCATAGATCATACGTCACGTTGACACACTCAAACGCGCTCTCGCCTTCTTCCCCGTACTCTGAACCAAACATCATCAACACTCTCCTGTGTTCCTGCGGCCTCTCGCTGGCTGTATTCTTCTTGTTCCTGTTGAGAGTGTTGCATCTCACACTATTTGTGTGTGTGCGTGCGTGTGTGTGTGTATGCGTGTTTCGACCCTCCGCAGGCTGCAGATGGAAGAGGAACTTCGCCAACAGGAGAGGGAAAGAGAACGAGAGAAAGAGAGAGCGCGTGAAATTGAACGAGAAAGGCAGTGGGAACAGGAGGTGCAGAGAGAGAAGGACAGAGAACGAGAGAAGGAAAGAGAGGTCGAGATTAAGAAGGAGCGAGGGAGAGAGATCCAGGCGGTCAAGGCCATGGAGAAACGCCACCTGAGCCACGAGCCGCCGGTGAACCAACATCTGATCTCTCACTCTCAGTCTCATCCGTACGCACACCGGCAGCCCATGAAGGAAAGAGCCAAACTCGAAGAAAGATTCGCCGCTAACAGACCGGGTATGATGGTGAAAAACGCCCTGACACAATAACACAATATTAATAAAATACTTAAAGGGAACCTATAATTCGAAAATCACTTGCTTTTTGAACGTAAATGTGTGTTGCACAACCACCTTATGAAATGGTAAAAATCCATCACTCATTTTTTAATCCCCATAAATCATAAGCAGCGTCTCAGAACAAGACTCGAGCAGTGTGACATCACAGATGCTTAGGCCCCGCCCACAACCGACAGACTCCGCCCTATTAGCGTAGACCCTGCCCTATTAGCAGCATTCAAGGAAGAAATTTATTCTTATTAAACTACTAAAGTTATTCAATCAAGAGCAGCTATTTGATGAAAACTTTTTTAAATGTCTTTACTGTAACTTTTAATGAAAGCATCAAAACTGACACCAAGCTTTTGAATGGTAGTGAATAGGCCTATGTATATATTCATTCATTTAATATCAGGCTGCTATACAGCTGTTTTAAGACATCATCCACGTTATTTACTTCTCAACTGAAATTACTTATTGTACATATAATGCAGCTGGTTTTATCAATAGTTGTAATTTAAAGGATGCTTGATACTTCACTGTGAGCTCTGAAGTCGTCCTTTTTTGCATTGCTCATGGGTGATAATCAGTAATTAATATAGTCTGATGAATTTGGATGGGTCTGTGTTTGGAGAAATGCTGCCTGCAATCTCATGGAAGACAGAAGGTTTTATGGTTGCTCTGCATAATTCTATAATAGCAAATGAATGAGAGCATTCATGTGAATCCCATGATCCATGATGAAAACACCCTCGCGCTCGATGCTAAATCACTTAAAATGGTTTCAGGATCCATTAAGATGTTTTCTCTTTCCAAAGTCTTCATCTGTCAAACACCTGGAGAACTTCTCTTCTGACTACAAATATGCTCCGTTTCTCAGTTCAAGTTGTGTTGTTTATTGTTCACCAAAACTAAAACCTATATAAAAAATATATGGAAATTAGAAATATTGCTGGTAAGTGAAATTAATAGTTTAATTTGAGTACTAATTTACTAAAACTTTAAGCTTGTTTATTTCCAAGGCAAATAACAACTTATTTTTGTAACTTATTTCAGTTGTTGTAGATATAAATATTTGAATAAGAATCTAGAAAGTAAAAACTTAAATTAAGTTCAATTGGTTGCCTTTTTTATTTAACAATTTAGCTTTTATTTATTTTTATTTCAGTTTTAGTAAAGCTAATTATAAATATTTTTTTAAAGAAAATGGAAATTAGAAATAAGTTTAAGTACTAAAATGAGTAAAAACTATTCATTAAAAACTATTTAAAAAAAATATAAACTTTTACAATGAAAAATAAGTCTGAATAACTGAAATAAATGAGCTTAAGTTATAGTTCTAAAATTATTTCATTTCAGTTTTAGTAGCTTTAGCAATTTAATTTCAGTTAGCAGCCAGGACAACTAACAACTTATTTTAATAACTTAAATTATTTATTGATTAGATTTATTTATTTATATATATATATATGAATATATACAAATAATAACTAGTACAAATTTTGACTTTCTGAAAAGGTGTTCCTCAATATCACTACATCATGGAAGACGTTCCCACTTTTGGTCCTTCTAATATTTTTAGTGGCTATTAATGAGAAATTTACAGTTGATACACTTGAGAAGAACGTGATAATTTACTTTTACATTTATGTAATTATGCATAAATGTAAAAGATGCTTTTATCTAAAGCGACTTGCACTGCATTTTTTAAGCTAAACATTGACATTCTAATCAGTTCTTGCATTCCTTGGGTATCGAACCCATGACCTTGGTGCTGCAAGTGCCACACTCTGCTGTTTGAGCAACAGGAAACCTCAAACAGGAAAGCTTATTCATCTCTCATCTCGCAATACAGACAAAACCAAAGAAGCATCGCTGCTGATGCCACAGTCTGGTCCGTACTCATCCTCAGGAGGTCCTTCATCCATCTCCACCTCAGGCCTGGGCCTCTCTTCAAACGTCCAATTTGGGAAAAGCCACAGGCCCATGGTAACTCCCATGATGCTCCAGCGGCAGGAGGAGGATGACAGATGGCTCGCCAGACAGAGAGCAGCGCTGAAGGTGGAGAAAGCGGACCGACACGGCCAGGAGTTTCAACAGCAGGAGAAGCATCCGGATGTTGGTCGGACTGCAGAGCCATCAGAACCACAGAGGGAGACACACAGGTGGGAACTCCAGCCAAAAATCAAAACCTCCTGTAAGGGGTGTGCGATGTGTATGGGCGAGGATAATGCCATAGTTGTTGTTGGCATTATCAAGTGTCACTCGATAACAAAAACGCACCTAGTAGAATGCTGTTAAAATGACACCAAAATTCATTTAATTAATTTATACAACAGTTCAATAAAGCAGAAGTTAATATTGAGGGATACATTTTAGACACCCAATATGGAGCTATCAGAGCTTTTGAACATTCATAAAGACTGGCTGTGTCCGAAATCACACACTCTCTTGAGTAGGTACTTGTTTTGAGTAATTAATTACTTCAAGACAATTAAAAAATATATATGTTCTATATAGTATGAGTGTGTGTAATATGAATGAAATCTGGACGTATTGCATTTACCATATTGTCATTGTAATGTGACCTACTAGTGTCAGTTGTGTCGCTTCACATCAGAGAGGGGTGGAGGGCTCTGGAGGGCTTGTGTATATGTGTGTGTGTGTGTGTATATATATATATATATATATATATATATATATATATATATATTTATAAATATAAATAATTCATGCATACATATATGCATACACATGTATGTATATTTGTATGTTTATGTATATATCAATAAAATAAATTATTTATATATGTATATGTATGTGTGTATATATATATATATATATATATATATAATTTATTTTATTGATATATATACATAAACATACAAATATACATACATGTGTATATATGTATATATATATGTGTGCGTGCATGTATAAAAAATTGATTTCAAAAAATATTTTATATATGTATTTTTTTATATATATATATATAGAGAGAGAGAGGGACATATTATCTATTTGTATACTTGTATGTATGTGTGTGTGTTTGTATATGTGTATATATATCGTATTACATATCATATTTAAATTTTAAATTGTTTTTAAAATCTCAGCGTTGATTGTGCATTTTGTAATTGCAGTGTAAATGCATCTAAATGGTGCTTCAGATTCTGTGGCAAATCGATTTTTTTTATTCGATTGGTAACAACCTATAGTATATTGTTGTTCTAATTAAATATATTGAATAAACCTAAGAATTGAACATACAAATCTATATATCTAGTAAGGGAAGGAAAAACCTCCCCAGGAAAATGGGACAAGTATTGGCTCGTAATGGTAAAATGAATTTGTTCCATTGCTGTGCATTGACCATTGCACAGAATATGAAAATTTTCACACCCCTATCACTTGTGATAAAATACTGCAGCCATACTGCCCTCTTCTGGCACACTGTAGAAATGTTTTGTCCTGTTTCAGGTTCAGTGCACACCACAGTGATGTGGGTGTCAGAGACTTACCTCCACCCTTGGGAGCGCCACCTCCTCTCATCACCCCTAAACCTCTTCCTCGGGACCATCACCCCTCTCCTTCCACTCCCAGTAGTTTTTGGAACCCCGTCTCCCTCCTCAACTCCCCCTCAAACCGGCCTCTATCCCACATCCATCCATTCTCAGGCCACAGCAAACCAAAACCTCTTGAAGAGGAAGTCAGACCCTCTTCCGTGAGGGTGAACAACCTTCCGGAGCCTGGAAAATACCTGGCGGATCTGGAGAAATCCACCCGAAACTTTCTGAACCATCAGAGGGCCGCCTTCAGCCAGTCTGGACCTGCAGACAACAGGCAGCCTCAGGGTCCGACTCTAGAGAAGACAGATCCCATGATGATGTACGATCAGGCTCTCCAGCAGCACAGGAGGCTGGTCAGCAAACTAGACCTGGAGGAGAAGAAACGCAGGGAAGCCAGAGAAAAAGGTGTGGAGTGCTAGAGTGAAAAATTACTGTTTATTTCTGATCTATCTATCTATCCATCTGTCTGTGTCTTATCTATCTATCTGTTGGTCTGTGTCTGATCATTGTATCTATATATCTATCATTGTTTCTTTATTTCCATCATCTATCCATCCATCTGTCTTTCAGGTTATTCTTCCACCTATCCATATTGTGCCACCTATCCATATTTTTCACGTTTCAATCTTCTGCCTGTTTCAGGTTATTACTATGAATTAGATGACTCTTATGATGAGAGCGACGAGGAAGAAGTTCGAGCTCATCTGAGAAGAGTCGCTCAGCAGGCTCCTCTCAAACTAGATGCGTCTCCAGAGGTACAGTGACACATTTCAGCTGTGGTCCTCAAATGTCAGTGTCAGCTTGATACAAAAATCATCAAGACACCTCTGGAATTGATGAGCATTTTGCCGTTTTCATCCAGAGTTTCTTTTATGCAATATCCGAAATTAGCATACAAATGGTGCAGGCAAACATAGCTAATGATTGTTTGTTTCTTCTCTCTCTGCAGAAGACAGAGTTTCTGGGTTTGTTTGGAATAACGACTCTCTCCAAGCGAGATGAGCTCCTGGAGATGAAGAGGATGAAGAGGAGGAGGATGATGCAGGAGAGAATCCCTTCACCCTCAACAGTACAGAGTAAACGGAAGACTCCCTCTCCTCCCCAGCCTCCTCTCACCACACGCTTCACCCCAGAGGAGATGGACTGCACTGCTGAACTCGATGACAAGAAACACTTCCTCAGCATGTTCGACCTGAACCATGTCAGTCTGGACGAAAGAAGAAGTACGTACAGTACACACACCGAAGTCTGTACAAGTACAGTCACAGTCACACTACCAGTGTTGAAGATACTGGAGAATTTTACCTAATAAGAATGATATATAATTTTCTGTCTTATTTTTTTACCTCAGAGAATAAGAAGGTTGAGGACTTGCTGGAAGCCATCAAACAGAAAACTGTTACGTTGGACAACCTCAGATACGCCTCAGATACACCTTCTTCTAGCCCATCTGCTTCAGTCTCTGGTAAGACTGACAGATATAACTTTAACCAAACCAAAGTTGTGCCATTATCCAAAGATTCTAAGTCCTGTTCAATGCTTTTCCCATCATACAGCTGTCTCGCATCTCAATCAGTCAGTCAGTAATGTTCACCCTGAACCCCTAAATCACTCACCCGAAATCCCTCCACCTCAAGACCCCCCGCCGCTGGCTCCTCTCCAGCTTCAAGGCCAGCCAAAGATGACCTCCCCGAGTAAAAGAGCTCAGAATCTGCAGGCCAGCCTACGGCAGCCTCTCGCCCGCCCGAAGGACCAGCCTCCTGGACTCAATGGAGTCAAACTCCAGGTCTGGGAGCGAAGAAACTCTGAGGAGTTTGCACAGCACTTCCATCAGTCTGTGCTGCAGTCTACTCAAATATCTCAGCAGAAACAGAAAGGTGACACTGGCTAACAGTCAACTAATGTATGCAGATATATACATGTAACCTGCTTGACACATTTTGTGTTTGTATTTCAACAGGTGCCACTATTGGAGCGAATGAGCATTTTGATCCCGCTGCACATCCACCTCCGGGCCTCCAGAGGATGGTCAACAAAGTCCCTAATGGACAGACCAATGGCCACTCCTGCCATTTATCAGCCCTCCACAGCTCTCCAGGGGTGAGGAGTGACCTTTCAGCTGGGGAGGGGGTCAGTTCAGATGAAGACGAGGAAGAGGAGTCATTCAGTCCTAGATGGAAAGGGATTGAATCTATATTTGAGGCGTATGAGGAGTACATGGAGGGTGAGTTTACGGCATATTGGAACATTTTAGAAAGTTGAACATGCAACTGACCAGATAATTGAATTTGTCAATGTGGTGAATCTTGCAACTACAGTAATCCCTCGCCACTTCGCGGTTCAAGTTTCGCGGCCTCAGTGCATCGCAGATTTTAAAAAATATTTATAAAAAAAAAAAATTCAAAAATACCGTCATATTGGCACCCATTTTGCGGAAACCAGCGTTGTTTTATCGTGATGCGAGAGAAACGGTTTCCCAGGATGCCAGACAAAGAGGGAAACTCTTTCAGAGGCTTTGTACACACACACGGCACTCAGACAAGACACGTGATTGGTTCCCGGCGCGAGATCGACCAATGAGAGCACGAGTGGATGTATCTCGTGAGCTGATTGGCTGATCCTACTTCGCGGATTTTCACCTATCGCGGGGGGTTCCGGTCCACATTAACCGCAATAAACGAGGGATCACTGTAGTTGTGAAATCTGCATGGGGAAATCTTTCACCGTGAGAATTCGCCAAACAACAGTAAATTTGAGAGCATTGATTGACTGTGGTTGCAGGCGTCTGTGGACAGCATATTGTCTTTTCTGAGTGTTTGTTTGCTGTCTACAGTATTACTGCAGTGTGTTGCTCAGCTCTCTCTCTCTTTCCCCATCTGTCTCTCAGAGAGAAGTATTGAGCACCAGGTTCTCCAGAGTGAGTGTAGACGCCTAGAGACGCAGCATTACAATCTCACTCTGACTGCCGAACAGCTTTCTCATAGCATGAGGGTAAGAATATATTGCTTTGGTTTCTATATATTATAATCTATAAAATTATATAGGGAAGTAGTCTCATATTGCTTTCTTGCGTCACTAAATCAAAGCAATTTAATTGGAATTAATAGAAGTTCTGGAAAAAAACGATTTTTGAGTTTTTCCTCCTAGCCCTAGTGGATTTTATGGATGTAGGCCTATTTAAACACAGGACATGACTTTTCTCTCTTTCCTCCATAATCAGGACCTGTTGGCACAAAAGCACAATCTGGCACTGAAGAGAGATCGTATGCAGGCTGAACTGGAGCACTTCAAGAAATGCTTGGCATTGCCGCTGCTACACTGGCACAGAGGATACTACAATAGGCCTTCTCCGAGGTGACCTTACTCGCCTTTATGATGGACGTGCTGATGAAGAGTGGCTGGTCAGTGTAATAGCTGGGTCAGTGTGGCCTCACGTAGAACTTACTAAACGTGCGATTTCAGCTTTGAAACAAGAAGATGGACAAAGCTATCGGTTGTTGTCTGGTGCCAATATCTGACACCTCACTGTGACTCACTCCACTACAAGTCCAGTCACTATGTACATGATCTAATCTCTGAACAAAACAAGCATTCAGCATATCCATTACCTGACTCACGGACTAAATATGAGGGGACGTTTGAAAGACCAATGCCAAGAGGTGCAGAAGACCAACCCGGAGCTGTTCACATGCAAATGGCTCCTGGAAATGAGCTAATGTGGAATATAGTTCAAATGATTTAATATTTATACAGTTTTTAAGGGAATATGATTATGTAAAATACTGTCAAATTGCATTTTGTATGTTTTTATTATTAATGATTAATTATAAAAAAAACTGTAATTTGGAAAATAAATATTTTAATGCTTTTTGCAGGAAAAATATGTGTTGATAAGGTACTGCTGGTCAGAAATGTTGGTGAAAGACAGAAATGAAGTGGTTGGACTTGAGTTCACATTTCAGAATTCAGTTTAAAGTGACCCTATTATGCTATTCTAAATGTTCTTACATTTGTTTTGGAGGTCTCCTATGACTCGTATGACAATTCAGTCTCTCCAAATCCCTTCTTTCCGTGTGTCTACTCTGCTCTGATTGGTCAGATGGTCCAGTCTGTTGTGATTGGTCTACTCTGCTCTGATTGGTTAGATGGTTCAGTCTGTTGTGATTGGCCTACTGCTTCCAGCGCTTGTCAGAAACGAAACACCTACTACCATAAACTTCCAAAAGCTCAGTGCTCATACACACTGTTAAGGCGGTAACAGTGACGTTGATCTTACTATATCAATGATAGCGCATGTCGGGTGGAAGATCTAGTTGTTTAACTTGAGCAGGACGTTTCTCAGTAATGCGCACTTAGTTTGACGTTGCAACTGCAATTCCTCACCATTAACGTGCATGTTCATCAACAAACCGATATGTATGTTTCTAATTTATTGCGGTGCACATGTGGGAACTGTATCAATAACAGCACATACGTTAGCTGAGCATTAGCATGAACGACTGATGTAACATTAAAGTTTGCAAAACAAATCTTGCACTATCCTTTATTATTACTCAAGTACGAACGACAGACAGTCTGTATTAATAGACACAGTTTTAGGTAATAGTGGCCAACAGGGAATTAGCAGAATTACAGTAATCCATCGTCTATCGCGGTTAATGAGGACCGGAACCCCCGCGATAGGTGAAAATCAGCGAAGTAGGATCAGCCAATCAGCTCACGGGATACATCCACTCGTGCTCTCATTCGTCGATCTCGCGTCACGATCCATGCCCGTGGGTGTGTACAAAGCCTTTCTCTCCTTGTCTGGTATCCTGGGAAACCGCGCGTCACTATAAAAGAACGCTTCTTTCCGCAATATGCAAATATTATATTTTTCGATTAATATTTTTGAAAGATCCGAGATTCACTGCGACCGCGAAGTGGCGAGGGATTACTGTATTTCAACACTAACCAGCTACAGTGTTTGATGGTCAAAGTAAACGTTGTTCGCAGGCAGCCAATGAAGACCAGAGCATTAAGCATATGTTACAGCGTTATGTAAGCAGGTCACGGAAGTGAGACTGGAATTTTTGATGACTCGTTTAGGCGGTTCAGAGTAAAACAGTTGTTTTGGGAGGCAATAACTTAATTTATCACGCACTTTCAACTTTACAACTTTGAAGACCGTTTACATTCACAGACCGCTGTACTTACCGTATGAAGGGGAAAAGCAAACGCAAATTTGAAAAAGCATAATAGGGGAACTTTAATTGTAAGAATGTCATGAATCTGGTTGTTTAATTATTCTTAACAGTGTTTCGGGAATGTTTTGTTGTTTTCTCTTCATCACCCATTAAACCAAAAGTTCTATTGCTGATAGCTATTTGAAAATGGACACTAAAATAAACTATTCAAAATGGGTATCCCTTTATAATTGCTTTATTTATTGACTCCCTTATTTAAAAAAAAAGCAGTTCATGTACATTCGAGTATGAATATACTGAAAATACAATTTGAATTTGTGCATGTACGTTAATTATATTGGAGTCAATCGAGTAATTCATCATCATGTGTGCATATAATACAAATGAGAATTTATCAATAACTGTATACAATGTTTTCTCTTTAATTCATAAAATAATTGATTTCTCTTTATGAAATGGCACTAATTAACATTGTTAAACACAAATATATACTTTATAAAATAATTATAAAGTGTTACCCAAATGTTTGTATAACTTGTCCAGTATAATTTATTTTTCAACCTAGATGCCATGAGAAGTCATTTAAGTTGTGCATTTCATACAGAATTTAGTGCCACGAGGTTTTTTACAGCAGTGGCTGTTGGAAAAACACAAATAAGCTGTCTCTGTATTATTAATTAAGACATAACACCACATCTCATGTTGAATTTGTTTGCTACAAGTCTAGAAGTGTCTGTCTTAAAATGTTTATTCTCTATTTTTTCTTTGTGACACTTAAAACGCAGACCTAATGGCCTGTAGTTATACTTGTATATTGTTTAAAACAAGAATGGCAAATGGAAATGTATCTGTTTGTAAGTAATAGAAAGGAAATGGAACAGCCATTATGGTTATGGCGGAGGGGAGGGGGGAGGGTGTGATTAAATGTTTTTAGTTGTAATTTTTAGTGGAATGAAATGTGAGTTAATATATTATTTGTTGAAGGTAGAAATACTTATTTATGGATATATAGGTGTATATGCTGATAAAAGAGTTTGAAAAAATTATTTCTTGCCATATTTTGTTTACAAAGACTCTTAAGAAAGTAATGGACATGATTCATTCACATACGGAACATAATCTTTCAGTTGTTTCTTGACTCATGATTTACAATGCAGAAAAATAAACAACTTGATATTTAAATGATCTCCAGTCTTATTTAGTGTATATACACTGCTCAAAAACGCTTAATCATCACAGTATAACAGCAGGTCAATTGAACTTCAGGGATTTCAATCTGTCCAATGAGAAATCATAAGTGATTGTGAATCAGTTTCACCTGCTTTGGTGCAAATGAAAGTGACAACTGGAGAGGAAACCGCAAAAAGGGAATGAATTTGGAATTTTTTTTTTCTCAATCCAGCCCCTAAGTGTGTTGATGATTTTGGTCTCCAATGACTGTTTTATGTTCTTAACAAATTATAGTATGTAAAGATTTTCAATTAAGTATAAAGTTCTGACCCTGCTATCTGAATGTCTCTGCAGAAATTGAGACTCAACAAACCAGGCAACATATTTCCAATCTTCTGTTGTAACATTTTTTTGAGCCTGTGTGAATTGTAGCCTCCGTTTCCTGTTCTTATCTGACAGGAGTGGCACCGGAGTGTCTTCATCTGATGTTGTCCGTCTGCTTCAAGTGTTATGCGATCAGAGACGCTCTTCTACAGACCTCGGTTGTAACAAGTGCTTATTTGAGTTAATGTTGCCTTTCCATCATCTCAAACCAGTTTATCCATTCAACTCTGAATTCTAGCATCAGCAAGGCCTTTTCACCCGCTGAACTGATGCTCACTGGATATTCTCTCTTTTTCAGACCACTTTCTGTAAACCCGAGAGATGGTTGTGCGTGAAAATCCCAGTAGATCAGCAGTTTCTGAAATACTCAGACAAGCCTGTCTGGCACCAACAACCAGGCCACATTCAAAGTCACTTAAATCGTCTTTCTTCCTATTCTGATCAGTTTGAACTTCTGCAGATTGTCTTGACCATGTCTAAATCTGAGTTACTGCCATGTGATTGGCTGATTAGATGTGTATTAATGAGCTGTTAAACAGGTGTACTTGATAAACTGGTGAGTATATGAAGTTAAATCTCTATTTTGGTCCATTTTACCTGTAAAACAAATCTTGCCTAATTATGCACATCTGAATACAAGGCTTTTTCTCTTCCAGCTCTTGTTAACAATTAAATGTCGCTTACATCCACACGCATACAAAATAGCAGCTATTTTTTTATGTGGTTTGTAATGAACAAAATGTGCTTATTTTAATTCAGTTGGACTGTAGCGCACAAGTAAACGAAAGTAAGTTGCAGTCAGTTTGTTTGCGGTTTGCTAATGAAGGTCACCAGGCTGTTTTTAGCTCACTCCTCCCCTGCTTCACATTGTTCTGTTGTAGCTTGTACTCCAGTTTGTCCCCTGCAGCGTTTTTCTTGACAAAGCATCATCTTCAGCCTTGTGTGTGCTCAGTCCTGCAGTCTCAGACCTTCAACTTGTTTAGCAGGTCATTCAGGTCCTTTCTGACCCAGAGCTTGGAAACAATACAATACTCTTGTGAGGGAAATAAACCGTATTTGCAGAGACTTTTACGTAAAGTAATTGAAAATTATCTGCTAGAATGTTTGTAGGCCTATGTTTCTTGCGAACAATTGATCTGCTAAACCACAAGTTAAAGAGATGGACAGTTCACCCAGATATTAATATTCAGTCATTTTGAACTTGTATAGCTTTCATAAATGTCATAAATATCCCTGATAGCACCCGTCCATCTCAGATATTTCTATTTGATGTGCATGTTTACATCCAGAAGATGCATTTTTTTTGAGAGTTTGCTCATCTGTACTACGTCTCTAAGACGTTTCCTGTTAGATGCTTAACAGACATTTAGAAGACATCTTTAAGATGTTAATGATTTAGAGACTAGGTAAAACTGACATCTTAAAGACGTTTTTCAGATGCTTTCCAGATGAAGATCTGTGACAGATGAGTGTGTCTGGGACGGTACATATGGCTCATTCACTAAACATTGAGAATAACCTTTGTTATTTCAGATGAACACTGAATGAATCATTATTTTGAGTAGAATCTTTTCAATAAAACCTCAAATGATTCTTTCAGGAATTCCTTCAGAAATGCAGCAGCCCACAGTACGTAATTGTTGTAAATAATACTTCTATACACATTTAAGATTTAAAACGTGACTTGGCATGAAATGTATGTAAAATTATCGTCCTGTGGTATCGTCCTTAACACGTGGTATATATAGTTACAGTTTGTGATTTTCTGTGTTCAAAACAAAAACTTTTGGAAATAAATATGTTTGATATTATATATGTACATATATGTATTAGGAACTAAAGGATTATTACACCTGTTCAATTTCTCACTAATGCAATTATCTAATCAACCAGTCACATGGCAGTTGCTTCAATGCATTTAGGGGTTGGTCCTGGTCAAGACAATCGCCTGAACTCCAAACTGAATGTCAGAATGGGAAAGAAAGGTGATTTAAGCAATTTTGAGCGTGACATGGTTGTTGGTGCCAGACAGGCCGGTCTGAGTATTTCACAATCTGATCAGTTACTGGGATTTTCACGCACAACCATTTCTAGGGTATGCAAAGAATGGTGTGAAAAGGGAAAAACATCCAGTATGCGGCAGTCCTGTGGGCGAAAATGCCTTGTTGATGCTAGAGATCAGTGGAGAATGGGCCGACTTATTCAAGCTGATAGAAGGGAAACTTTGACTGAAATAACCACTCGTTACAACCGAGGTATGCAGCAAAGCATTTGTGACGCCACAACACGCACAGCCTTGAGGCGGGTGGGCTACAACAGCAGAAGACCCCACCTGATACCACTCATCTCCACTACAAATAAGAAAAAGAGGCTACAATTTGCACAAGCTCACCAAAATTGGACAGTTGAAGACTGGAAAAATGTTGCCTGGTTTGATGAGTCTCAATTTCTGTTGAGACATTCAGATGGTAGAGTCAGAATGTACCCAGAATGTAACCACCATGTACCCATCCTCTGATGCTACTTCCAGCAGGATAATGCACCATGTCACGAAGCTCGAATCATTTCAAATTGGTTTCTTGAACATGACAATGAGTTCACTGTACTAAAATGGCCCCACAGTCACCAGATCTCAACCCAATAGAGCATCTTTGGGATGTGGAGGAACGGGAGCTTTGTGCCCTGGATGTGCATCCCACAAATCTCCATCAACTGCAAGATGCTTCCTATCAATATGGGCCAACAATTCTAAAGAATACTTTCAGCACCTTGTTGAATCAATGCCATGTAGAATTAAGGCAGTTCTGAAGGCGAAAGGGGGTCAAACACAGTATTTTTTTTTAAATCAAAACTCTCTATCGATACTAATCGGAATCGTTCAAATTCAAACCATACCTAAGCTAATGGTGACTTTGGACCCACTGAAGTGAAATACTGTCCACTGCTCGAGCTTTTGGTCTGTGCACACATGCGTCACACTGGTAAAAAATAGGTAAAACGTTAGCAAAACGCGTCTTGAGACTCTTGCACTTCGCGCTTTACCTGTGGAAGGAGACGCGCAGGTGAGGCGATCACGTGACCCTGTATTCCTCTTACACTGATTCACCTTCCGCGTTGATGTGCAGCTGCTCGGCGAGACGCGACACGCTCCGCTTCAACATCTACAGCTTCTCATTCAACATCTAAAGCCTCTGATTCGCTTCAAGTGCGACTGACAACTTCAGGGCAAACTCTTTTACACGTGCTCTCGTTCATGAAAGGATTTATCAGAGGACTGCGATGTGGCGCTGTCATTTCATTCTGTATCTGACATGTCTCGCGCTTACTCAATCCTCCGGTAAGAATAAATAAATGAATAAATATATCTATCTGTGTATCTATCTATCTGTGTATCTATCTGTGTATCTATATATCTGTGTATCTATCTATCTATCTATCTATCTATCTATCTATCTATCTATCTATCTATCTATCTATCTATCTATCTATCTATCTATCTATCTATCTATCTATCTATCGGAGTAGTTGTAACTGTTTTTACTGTTGTTGTTTTTTGTATAGATACGCTTTTAAAGTTTATTTACTACACAATTATATGTATTTTTACTGCTATTGCCCCTGTAAAAAGATTTTCCTTTAACAGTAAATCAATTGTTTAAAAAGTAATCCTTATTTTCGTCAAATTGTAATTCGCTTGGATAAAAGCATCTGATAAGTGAATAAATGTATTCCTGAAATAGTAAAAATACAAAAGGACAAATATGTCTAAAAGTAGCTTTAACCTGTAAATAATGAAATTAATAATTTTTCCTAAATAAATGTAGGCTATAACATTTAAGACAACTTGCCCTGACATGAAAATACTCTTGTCCTGAGAACACAGTTCAACCTTTGTGTACATCACCTTGTTAATCTTTTCATTTGTTTATGCAACAAAAATATGGTCCTGGTGACCTCGTTTAAGTTGTTTTTCTGGTTAATATTGTTCATACTGTCCATGTAAGCATTTATTCAGCACCTTGTTTGTCTACCAGAATAAAAAGACGGGAACTTTGTACCTGGTAATGGCCTGGATTAATGATTGAATGAAGTTACTGGCTGCTGCGCAGGACAATGATCTTACATCAGTGTTACACAGTTCTTAAAACTCTTGCCATAGTGACTATTCAATATTGACAGATCAATAATAGGAAAAAATCTTATAACCAAAGGCATTAGTAAACAACCTGAAAGTAATAAATTAGTAATGAACCTATTATAACCCATATGATAGGTTATTTAGATTGGAAAATCCTATCAAGTCCATTCAAACAGCATAATGTCAAACCTGTTGTCAATATGATACTCAAAACCCTCTTCCGGCTATATGAGCATACAGCATGCTGATATTTTTTGTTTATGTAAAGCGCTTCATGTGATTCACACATGTAAAAGTGGCCATAAAAAGAGCAAGCCAGCGTAAATTTGTCCAGGAACAAGAGCATGTTCTGGAACAGTCAATATTTGTTCTCACAGCATTTTTTCCCCCCATCTGCCACTCTTTTCCTTCCATAACTGATTCGTTCACATTTATTAGTTTACTTGACACTTTTTTCAAAAAACTACTAACAATATATTCTAGATATTTATCACTTTGTGAGTTGCATGTAAATTTAATCCTTGTCATTCCTAGCGCGAGCTCTACCAGTTGAGTTACAGGAACTTTTTCTTCCTACCTGCTTTGAATACATACAAATTTAGTTCTACACTCTTATTTTCATGCATATCAAATATATGAACTGTTGAATGTCCATTTTAAGAATTGGTTGAAGGTGGAAACAAATTTCACAATGGACGTGTTTCATTTTATATTCATGTTTTTTTTTTTATGAGATTCTTTAACAGAGAAATTGGTACTAAGGCCTGAAACTCAAGGACACAAATGCTGGGTTCGCACATTGTAAGAGCCGGTCCTGTTCTACTTAACCTACTAAACCCAGTGTGTCTGGTGTGGGGGATGAAGGGATGAAGATGCACGAGATGGGATTTTACTTCATAAAAGAAAACAAAAACTTGAACAAAAACTACCCTGAAAGGTAAAAACATGACATGACTAACTGGACATGACTTGAGCACTAGATTAAACACGACTTGACTAGAAACAAGACACCAGAACACAGCCATTAAACGACAACGACGAAGCAGCACAGGACAACACACACAGGGAGAATAAATAGGGAACACAAGGCAGGTAAATGATAGAGAACAGGTGGGGCAAATCAAACCAATAATGAGGAAACAAGATGGGCAAGATGGTACATTGCCATGTACTCTTCTGTCACGTGTGTAACCCCGCCCATCTTGCCGTCGGTGGGACGTCGTCGTTTAATGGATTAATAATTAAACGCCTCATCCCTTCATCCCCCACTTCTGACACACTGGGTTTAGTAGGTTAAGTAGAACAGGACCTGCTCTTACAATGTGACAAGAAACATGCTGTCTGTCACATCCGGGTTCCTCTATGTGTTTTCTAGATCCTTCTACACGTCTTGTTAGTTAATTACCCTGTGAGTCATGCCAGCCGGTTCCCATTTCCTTGTGTATAATTTCCTCTCATGTTTCCCTTGTCCTTGTCGGTGATTGGAAGTGTTATGTGGACGTGTAGCGTGTGTGGATGTTTCCTCCCTTGTCTCCCCGAGTTTCTGAGTTTCTGCACCCTTGTGTGCCGTTTGAGTTTCCTTTTTATGTTAATAAAGTCTCAGCAGTGAATTCCGAGTCTCCTCGTATCTCTCCGCATCGCACACCACCGTTTGTATTACAGATTCGTCTAAATCTGAAAGCTGGCAACTTCCAGCGACACAAGCAACAGTGACAGTTGGCGACAGAATGTAGGCGCCACGGGACAAAAGTTCAGAAGTTAAACTTTTATGCTAATTAGCTTCTAATTAGCTTTCTAGTCTAGTTTTGTAGGTTGAGGCATGAGCCTGTGTTTCAATAATCACTTGCTTCTTTTTGTTTATTCTGATAAACTGACCTTCCATTGGATTAGTTTGTTAAACAGCTCATTTGGGAGCTCTTCTTTTCTGTGCTATTCTTTCCCTCCACTTCCCTATCAAGGGCATTTCTTGGAAAGATGTTTTCCATCACGTCACTTTGAAACAAATTAACTTGTCTTACCTACCTCAAATCCTCTGAGATTTTGGACTTCTGGAGTGTTTTATAAAAGTCAAACCAAATGACCTCACATAATTATCTTGGTTCTGACCATCATAGCATATACAAAGTTTGTTGATGGAAGGATTTGTGGTCCTACTCCCAAACTCTGCCCACATTGGAGTTTTCCCCGGGAAATCTCCACATACAATATATATGTAGGCAGTGATTTCTATTAAAAGTCAATGTGCTTAATGGACTTCAGCTGAGCTTTCAAATGAATCTTCATAATGAAGGCCCATTAAATTAACTTTTTATGAACCCATTTCCTTTTTATAGCATAAAATACCATATTCATGTAGGCTGATGAAGAACCTTTTACTCAAACATGGGAATATGAAGCGGGGCTGATGAGAAACGGCCTCACCTGTGTTTCACTCATCTCTCTTGAGATTAGATATCCTCCACAAGACTAATAAAGAAGACATTGTTTTTAGCTGAGTGCCATTCAGGTGTGCTCATTTCATAAAGCTCTAACGGTATTAAGCGTCTAGCAGTTAGTTACATGTCATACATTGTAAAGGCCCATTGATGATTTTTCTGGTTAGTTAATTTATACTAATAGCATAGTCCACAACACAGCTGTAATAAAAACAGCAAGGATGAATGATGTTATTGGAATCTCTTTCATAACGCTCATAGTCCAGCTGATGAACACAAACATTAACAGCCAATCAGAATCAATTTAAAGCAGTAGATGACAAAACCGCAGTGAACGCTTACAATACTGATATTGAGATTTGGTGTGGACACAAAAACAGTTATCATTATGGATATCTTTATAGTTCTACGTGGTATAAATGGTTTTTGATACACTGGCACTCACATATTTCTCATTTTTCTCTCTCAAAACAAAGATCCGCTTTGTAGCAGCGTTCCAGAGTTCAAGCATGATCAAACTCAGGTGGTTTCTGGGACGCTCGGCCACAGCGTGCTCCTCCGATGCGAAGCCAATATGAGTTTGAACAGCTCAGGTTCAGACTGTAAAGACCACCTGGAGTGGATGAAAGACGGCACCCGGCTTACCAACCTCACCATCTACCCTCAAAATATAAAAGACTGGTGGGTATATGATGAAAGTTTAACAAGTATGCTCTTACATTTAAGACTTAATAACATTTTAAATATATGTATTATTCAAGCATGACATCTCAATCATGGAGTAGTTTTAACTTGTTAATGAATATGGCAATGGTAATGTATTTGGCCTTGGTGGATTAGATTTGCTCCACCTCTTAAAATGTTACACACCAAATTGTTAATTATTTGAACAAAATAATAGGGATCATACAAAATGGATGTTGTTTTTTATTTAGGATTGTCCTGAATGAGATATTGCACATTAACGATGCTTACATTTAGTCCACAAGACAAAACAATTGCTGAATGTATAAAAATGACCCTGTACAAAAGTTTACATATTCTTAATACTTAATTGATTCTATATACTGTGTCATTACCTGTATGATCCACAACTGTTATTTTTTAGTTTTTCTTTGTAGTTGTTCTTGAGTCCCTTGTTTTATTCTGAGAAATTCAGATCCTGCAAATCCTTCAATTTGGGATCAAGGTAAATTGTACTTATTTCGTCTTCTGGAAAACATGTCTTCTGTTGCTTCCGAAGCACATATTTAAAAATAAAAAAAATTAATACAAATATGAAACTCCTGTTAAAGATCCTGTTCAAAAGTTTTCACCTCCCAAATGCATCGTGTTTCCTTCTGGAGCATCAGTGAATGTTTGAACCTTTTGTAATAGTTGTGTTTGAGTCCCTCGGTTGTCCTCAGTGTGAAAAGATGGGTCTCACAATCATGTAGTCAATGCTGGAAAGGTTTCAAATATGCAAAAGATGCTGGAAAACTGAAGAATTTGCAGGACCTGAGGATTTTTCTGAAGAACAGTTTAACTGCTCTGGAAAAACTCCATCACAAAACTCCATCACAAAAACAAACAAAAGATCAGCTGTGGAGGTAACAAGAGACAGTATTAAGAATGAAGCACAACTGTTCACAGACATGCCGTTGCTGCGTGAATAGACATACATAAATCCCATAGCAGATCTAGCCAGGTGGAGCTGGGGGAGGTGGAGGGGTTTCAGAGGAACTCTGATTGTGTAACACTTAACCAGACTATTTAAATGTTGAGCAAGTAATATCATTGGCTGCAGGACCAGCAGAAGCTTCAACTTGTGCAATGCAGTAATGGTTTGATTGCATGTAAATAACAGCCAGTGCCATCTAGAGTTTCATGACTATCCAAACACTTGGCAGGCACTCTGATGACAGTCACATCATTAAGAGGAGTGATCTAACCCTGACCCTGAGAGACCGGACAGATTTTGGTGTGTATTTCTGCGTGGTGAGGAACAGCACAGCGCAGTTCGGCGTAAAAGAATACAGTAAGAAACAAATGCCTTTAGTCTTTTAATATTACCACCAGATTATATTTATTCTCGTGTACGTTATCCACTGATTCTTACAAATGCCCTAAACACATAAAGATTCGTAAAAAAATTCTTCTGTGTAGAGGGTCGATGATGAGTTTTATCCCATTTCTTATCCCAGAATCCCCAAGTCACAGCGGAGCAGTGGTTGCGTCGGTGGTCCTGTTGGTTGTACTCGCTCTTGCAGCGGTGGTTTATTCCAAGTGCCGACTCAACTTTAAACTGTGGTATAAGAACATTTACGGAGAGTATGAGCTTAACGGTGAGTCAGCATTCTGTTCATTATAGCCCTTTATATTCTTTCAAAACATTGTATTTTCATTTCATAAAGATGTTTTGCCGTTTCTTCAGATGGCAAAATATATGACGCCTACATCTCATACGTCAACAATGAGAACGACAGGAAGTTTGTCAATTTTATCCTGAAGCCTCATTTGGAGAACAAGTACAGTCATAAACTTCTACTCAACGACACAGACATCCTTCCTGGAGCCGGTAAATCTTATAGCTATATTCAGATTTATATGGGCAAATTATTAAATCGTCACTCCAATCTTCAGTGTCACATGATCCTTCAGAAATCATTCTAACATGATGATTTGCTGCTCAAGAAACGTCTCTTTTTATTATCAATGTAGAAAACGGTTTAGTAATTTTGTGGAAAGTGGATTTTTGATGAATAGAAAGTTCAAAAGAAACTTAAATCTTTTGTGACATAAATGTCTTTACCGTCACTTTTAATGAATTTAGCCTCAGAGTGGAAAAAGTCTCAAGAAATGGGCGTGTGAAGCTGTGGAGAGGAGGGAGTGTAGACGGAAGAAGAGAGTAGAAAACCAATAAAACACAGACCTTCAACACATTCATACACACACATTAATATTAGAATATAACCACGGAGAAAAAAAGTTGAGAGCACCTTGATGCATTTAAAAAAATATATCCTTACAAGAACGAGAGAGAAACACAGAGGAACATTCAGAAGGTCTAATATATTTTCATTACATTTACGAGCACTAAAATCTCTGAAGAAATGACATGTAAGTTTAAAACATAAAGAATAAAGTCATTGTTGCTTTTTTGTCCATTCTTCTTTTATTGTCGGTCTACATCATTGTCTTCTGTGTATGAGTAATAATTAATCGTTCCATGACGGATCCGTTTTTATATTATATTTCATTTGAAAACGTCTATAAATATGGTTGGTTCATGTTTAGAGCACTATTCTCCATGTGTTGGTAGTCAAACTCCAACACTTTTGTGCTACTGTTTTGAAAAAACATATACTTACGACGTGTGTCCAAACGCATAACTGAACTGGCAGAGGAGTAGGAAAGAGCTCTTTCTCATAGATAATGCAGCGAAGCACTGATGTAGCCAACACTTCTACCTCAGATTCTGTGACGTTGCTTCGACTTCGACGAAAATGTAAAATTGAGTGCTTTTAGTGTTTTCTGTGATTTGCAACCGGTACATATCGATTCAAAAAATGTGTTTTGAGGTTTCATGACCCTTTCATGCTCCTTGCAGAAAAAAAGTATTAATTCATTTATGGATTTAGCAGAGACTTTTATGCAAAGTGACTTACACCGCATTCAAGTCGCAGGAATCGTTGCTAGCGCCGTGCTCTGCTGTTTAAGCTACAGGAATACTATTTATGTCAAATAAAATGTGCAATTTCTTTAAAAGCAGAGCATTTGTGTTGTGTCTCATTTCCTCAGAGCCGTCTGCAGAGTTGCTGATGAACATTAGTCGCTGTCGTCGTCTGATTGTGGTGCTCTCTCAGTCATACCTGGAGCAGGAGTGGTGCACGACCAACTTCAGGTGTCGTTTTACTTTTTTCTGTTTGGACTTTAGTTTTAGATAGCTTCCTGTTTCTGTTTTGTAGTTGGTTTGGATTTATGTTAAAAGTTCGAAAAACGTTTTGCTTGATGATGTGACCTTTACTTTAAGATGCTGTTTTAATATTCAGACAGGGTCTGTGGCACCTGATGGATCTGTCGATGAAGCCCATTTTCATCATATTTCAATCGCAGCAGAAGCAAATCAGCCAGGACATCAGTCAACAGCTGAGACAACACCAACCTCGAATCACAACCATCACCTGGGGCGCACACTCGGTGGTGAGACGCTCACAGTGCTGCATAAATCTCTGAGATGTAGGGTAAAAAGACACATAATCAATCTATTTCTCTTCTCGCAGACTCCTTCTTCTGGGTTCTGGAAGGAGCTCGCACTGGCAATGCCACGTAAGGTGACATTTCACAGGGAATCGGCGGGAGATCCGCAGACTTTGTTGCAAAGCGATAAAGATCCGATGCTCACGCAGCAGCCTGATTACCTGGACTGCAGACCGGACCCAGATCCTGCAGGAGACCTGGGTATGAAACGTGTTTCTTCATCTTTTTTGAGTGTCATTTCAACAGTTATAGTCTGGATTAATGCTGGAATAGGATTTGTTCATCCAAAATTTAAAGTTCTGTCACCATTTATTCATTTGCTCCAAAACGGTGACTTTTTATTTTGGGGAACACAAAATAAGATATGTTTGAAAATAAGAAATAAGAATATTTGAAAATGTTCTTCAACTTATTTTTGAGTGAACTTTCCCTTTAAGACATGCTTTAATTTGCCATACAGTTGATAACTATTTAATCATCATGTGACAAACCTGTTTTACACAATCTACTACATGTCTTCTGTCATCTGATTGACTGTTTATACTTTTTTAGCAAGTAAAATGGCTTTTAGTGTAATTCTAAATATGTATTCAGTGTATACTTTTATACTTTTGTAAAAAGTAAATGTAAGAATAACTTTTATAATGTTAGTTAGGGAGACATACTGGACTGAAACAGCTTTGATTTCCTTGATTATCAGCACATAATGTTTTAGAAAAATCATGTTTAACATGTGAGTATGAAATATGATACTGCCATGGGTTGTAGGGAACATGAACACAAAGATGATGATGATAATGGAGGGTCAGTGGTACTGTAATATAACTCCAAAACGCATTTAACAAGAACGGAAAATGAACAGGGATAACACAGGAACATATATAATGATGATAATAAGCTGATCAGCAGAATAGAATAACAAATCACATTAGTTACCATGACGACAAATGAGTACTGGGAACTGAACAAAGGAAAACAGGAACCAATGCATATTAACTAAAAGTCCATGAAAGTTTAACTAACATGACAGACAGACTATGAGTGACAGATACATCAGGCTTTTGAGGAATGTTTATTCGTTCATCTCTCAATCATCATTGTTTTGCTTTGAATTATATTTTTCCCATTCACAATAATATACTACAGAGCTTTGATCATATATATATATATATATATATATACAGTGGAGTTCGGTTATGTCGACGGCCTCGGGGGTTGCAAAAAAGCATCGAGATAACCGTTTAGTGAGATAACCTACACCCAATATATCTATGTATTAGGTGAAGCGATCGGCATGCTATAAAAATGTACATACACTGTATATGTTTGCTAACAATAAAAGGCATATGTGCACCAACTAACAGCAGAGATTTACCAGTATACAATAAAAAACACTTTCGATTCTCGATCAAACCTTTAATTATATTCTCCAACATTGCAAACACAATTTCGCTCACAGCGTAAACAATCATAACATATTCATGAGGTCATCACGCTGTACTAGATTGCATACTTTCTTGTGTTCTGCCTGTCTAATGTGCTTTCTCAACAAATTCGGCTTCTTCCCGTCTTTTAATAACCTTAGCGCAACCTTAATAATCCGCAGCGGGTGATATGATAAGCAAGCCAGCTAGCTAGCCTTTGTCACAGATAGGCACACACACACATTGAACAAGAGTATGTGACTGAGGCTGTGTGAGTCAAACAAATGCAGCGATTTATATTTGTGCAGTGATTTAATTATTTTTTAGACAAAGAACATTTGACATCCCATACTGCCATTGCGTAATCAGCCAGCCGCGGCTTGCCGGACATGCGCGATTCATTTGCACGTGGAGGAGTGAAGATCTGCTCTGCCTGCTTCCGGGACGCTGCTGCGCGAGGACCGCGATCCACGTGCAACGCGAACTCAGCGCATGCGCAGTGAACTAGGTACGTTCTTAGTCACGAGTTAACCATGTGAAGTGGCGTATATGTCCCTCGTTTTTGCTCGAGATACTAGGATTCGGCAACATAACAGAATCGACATAACGCACAAGAAAATAACAGACAAATAGGGAGTTTGGCGGTTCCACTTCAAAAACGTTGACATAATAGTATTGGCGAGTTAACCGTGACTCGAGATAAGTGAACTCCACTATAGAAAATAAAAAAAGTAAAGAAAGTACATCCCTATGAATTCTATGGTGTTTTATGTATTAGGTTCCTTTAAGAAGAAAAAAATTACTTTTCTTATTATCACGCTGTTACGGTAGTGGGGGAATGAGGGAAGCACGGAGGCAAGGGAAATAACTGAAATGACTTTAAATAAGGAAACTCAAAATAAACACTTTAAATATATAAAAGAAACAACACTTCTTTGTGCAAAACGAGATAGAGGGAACACAGAGAATGAAGTCAAGGAATCACACCCATTTAGGGACACACTAGACTGGAGGAAAACACTAAAGGAAAAGGACTGAGGGAAAACACTAGGTTTAAATACAAAAGGAAGGTATGAGAGAATTAGACACAGGTGACAAGACTAA
Source organism: Rhodeus uyekii (assembly GCA_037043235.1). Lineage (NCBI taxonomy): Eukaryota > Metazoa > Chordata > Actinopteri > Cypriniformes > Acheilognathidae > Rhodeus > Rhodeus uyekii. The sequence goes on from JAWRVZ010000003.1 coordinate 4,954,481, forward strand.
CAAGGTGACTGATGACGTGACAGGTGAATGGAAACACATGGGAGATCACAGGAGGAAACAGGAAGTAGACAAAAGACACGACTGACATGTTACAGGCTTTACGACGTTTTATTGTACATATACAATGTGTTTATCTCACAGGTTTGCGTTTGCCCATCTACAAGACCCTTCCATCCAAAGCTCCAGTGCTTCCTGCTGATCCAGATGTCATGGATGAACCCAAACCCCCAGATATAGATGTATCTGACCTCGGCTCAAGGAACTACGGCGCCCGCACAGACTTTTACTGCCTGGTTTCGGAGGACGATATATGAGACACACACTCCTGTTCCTTTTTGAACTTTCAAGTCACTTCCCTCCCAATGATTTCATGTTACTGTCACTGTTTCCTTACTTTTACAGTTTTTGAGCTGTACTAATTTTACCTACACACTTCTTTGTTTTTATGTAAAATATTTAATAACATTTCATGTATAGACTTAGGATTGTGTATATATCTTGTATATACACACTTTTGATTGTGTATATATTTTAATAAAGATGTGGGGTCCATGTGTAGCTCGTCCCATAATTCCCTACGGTAAAAAAAACGGTATACAATCGTGCCTAATGTAACCTCAGTTCCCTGAGAGGAGGGAACAAGACATTGTATCAGACGCTATGGAGAAATACTTTGTGAATTCTGAAGCCCTAGGAAATCTCACAGGTAAGAATTCGTTAGTGGCATTGAAGTGTGGCTTCTCTGTCTTATGATAGTCTATGCTCAGCCTGTATTGTATAAATAAAGGTTACTTGACTTGATCATCAGTCATTAAACTTAATCTAGTTTGTCAGCTGTGTATGATTTAAACTTGCTATTGCAACAACAACAAAGGTGTTTTGACCTGTGTAAGTGATTAATGGTAATAGTGGAAACCCCAGCAGAGAATGTTTATGAGCTCTATTCTACCAAAAGAGGGCAGCATAATAACATTAGCCATCTTTTAGCATGTGACTTTGCTTAGCGACCCAAAATCATAATGTTTAAACATTAGTTTAATGTAATGTTTCATCATTTAAATGCTTTAATGTATTATTTTTGATAAATTATAAGGAAATGTGCGCTGATAAAAAAAAAAACACACACACACTGCATCATGCAACAAGTATAACTACACAATCTCTTCAAGTTCTAAATGGAAGATTAGTTAATCCCAACTGCACTTTTTCTTTAAAAACTGCCATCAGTCAATGCTAAAAAAGGAACGTTCTGTGCCATTCAGTTGTAGGTGTGATGTAAACAGGGAATAGCTTGTATCCTGCAATTTGCTCGAAGGTACATGGCATCTGCCCTTGTCGTCGCCCAGAGCTACTTGAGTTCAAATGTTGAACATACACCACTAAGAAAGGCTTTGCTATGATTCAAATATTATTAATACATATCATTACTGTCAGACACAGACGTTATTAGGCAATTGTGATTTAGATATGATGTAGCCTAAATGTGGTGGCTCTTGAGGAAGTCATCGGGTTTACAGTAGTTCTGTCGGGTGTGGTTTACATTGTTCATGTCGAAGCAAAGAGAAAGTATGTAAATAGTAATTTGAGGCGGATAGAAAAGAGCTAGATACGGACATAAAGTGCAATAGAAAAGAGCGGGGTGGGGTAAAGACATTTTTGACCGTTTTTGCTGACTTATAGAAAACAAACTGGAGTGAAATCAGCAAGAACTGGAATTTGTTACACATTGTAAAGGTGTTTTTACATAAACGCGCATTAGAATCCCTTAAATATTTTTAAGTGCACAGCCCCTTTAAGAGATTTCAACAAAATGAGTTTGACAAAAACGCACTCACTTTATATCCTTTTTATTGTGTTTTTTTTGACATAAACATGGATCTATGACACTCGCGCACATGCATTTAACAATGAAATTTGTGTAGAATTATAAACTATACTAGACATTCGATCATCAAAGGCTTTGGAAAGAGAACATTCCATGCATTTTTAAGGTTAGAAAGTTCAAGACCTCTGCAGGATCAACTTTTGATCCAATAAAAGCAAGTCTCAGATATAAAGATTGCAAATCGCTCATGATAGTTTATTTGACTGTTCCATATGCATCAGATTAAAAATAAATTGAAAACGCAGCTACCCAAACCAAACATTCAACACATGTCAACCATAATCAAAAAAAGTTTATACAAAAAATAATAACACTACATGTGAGTAAAGTTGCTTTCTGTCAAAATAATGCACATATTGCATCATATACAATTAGAAAAATAAGACATTTTACAAATGAACTATATTTATTTGGCATATTTTAGTGATCAATGCATTTTTTGAAGAAGAAAAAAACTCTGATCTCTGTGGCATCAATCATTAGTCAATAAGTTTAAATGCAACATATCCATTCAAACATTCAGATGTGTCCTAATATCATTATAGTTATTATTAATCCTATCTGTACAGCTAATAAATGACACACAATTTCTGTACACGCATCAAAAAGCACCAAAAAAGAAGAAAACCCACAAGAATTGAATCAGCCTAATAAGAAATCAGCAACTATTGTGACAAGCAAGCTGATTAATGCATTTCTTCCCTACCATCATAATACATATATTTTTCTACAAATATCTAAAAAAAAAAAAATAATAAAGATACAAATGCAGCTATTTTAAAAATGGAGTGATTAATTTCCCAGGATATAATTATTATATCATGGATAGTCTGTGGTCCTATAATAAACAAAGAACGAAAAGAAATACAGGCAACAGCCAGTAAAAAAAAGACAAATATTGCAATAAATCCCTGAGGATTTTAGGAAAAAAATTAAAATACAAGGCTAAATGTGTGCTATCCACATTTCCATGTTTCAGGTGCTGCAGGTGTTCCGGCATTTTTTTAATCCATTGTCCTTATTAAATATCTTCCTATGTCCCAATCGGATCGGTTCAGATGAACATCTCTGAAAAGTCGTCTTTTGTGTACCCTTTCTGTAAAACACAAGCAGAAAATTTCACGGAGTGAGTGACGCTTTGACTCCTAAAAAGGCACATAGTTGTAGCAACACTGGCTACCATCCCAGATTTGAAGTTAGAAGAAAAAACATGTTTTGGTTTATTTTTCACCCGTGGCGTTCTACGGTGTGTTCGGACATGCTCACGAGGAAATCACCTGAAATCCACATCTCAGGGTGTGGCTGAACCTCTACAGCAACTCTCTTTGAGTGTGCAAGTGTGTTATGGAAAATAAGCAACTCTGATATGACTGTATAAATAAGCGGACTATTTAGCTTGTTTATTTAGTACGATAGGTGTTTGTGTGAATGTGTGTGTGCATGTTGCCTTTTAAATAGTATTCAAGTGACTGGAAAATGTCTAGAGGGCAGGGCGGGAATGACAGTAACTGTACTAGTTCGTAACATGCAAAACACAAACAAAAACAGACAGATTCTGAGGGCAGGTCTTTCTAAGCTGACAGACGAAGAAAGAAATGCTTAAAAGTTAAAATTTTGTCCAGTAGTGCATTGTGAGAGATTTCGGGGGTGTTGCTATGTGGTTTCTAAGGTGTTTTAAGTGGTTGCTAAGGAGTTACTACCCACATTAAAAAAACATTCACTGTCATGTCTATGATATTCTGGTCTCTAGATATGGCTTGAGTCACTCTTACAATGTAAATATATGGAAATTTTTACTCATTTCATCAATGAATCAAACCACATAATTTCATAGATTCATTCATGTCTGTAGCATAAATGTCATGGGAGCAGTTATTCACCACAGATCAATATGAAATCACCCCCAAAATGCCATCAGCAGTGCTGTCCAGAGTGGACAGTATAGAGTGCACTCATTCAACCCCATAATGCACCACAAAAACGATTGTACAGGTGAAGGAGGGTACAGGGGGCAATTTTGGACAACTTTAATGTTTTACTTGAAAACATAAGCGAGGTACTGGACTTTATATTGATACCCATTGGTGTGGGTGAAACATACAAACCAAAATCTTTTATAAATGTATTTTTTTCTGGTTTATTTGATATCCTGATTAAAAGTGATCTGAGTTAGTGAATAGACGAGTTAGCGCAATTATAGTGATTTGTATTCGGGTGGTTGTGTGAGCTCAAATTGGTGGCCATCATGAGGGGCGACCCGCTCGAAATGAAATATTTTTTTCCACAATATACTTTTCACAATTTCTGAAGTAAATGCGAGTAGTGGTTGCATCCCCTCCATGATGCTAAGGTATTATGGGTGGTTGCCAAAGTTTTGGTTGCTAGGTTATTTATGACTGTCCCAAATAAAAAGAGTCTACCACCAACTCTACGATATTCTGTGTAAATGGATGAATTTTCTTATAACCTTTTACTAAGTCATGTTCAGCATAACTTAGTTATTATGTCCAGAACCAAGATAATCGCAGATAATCCGCACCCTCATATACCCCCGCGGGTTTTGGGGTTTTGTGTTCAAAATCGTTGGTATAACCCGCACCCTTATATAACACGCACACATAGATGAACTGTTTTGTGCAAGTTCACATTTCGAATTTCAAATGTTGCTCGCATGACGTCAATTATCCATAACTGTTCAGGCTCAGTACACAGTGCTTGTGCGCGAAATTCAAACAATAAGAAAACAAACACAAGTCAGAATCAGAACAAAAAGAAAAAGCAGTCTCTCCCGCTGTGCAGCAGCACGTCTCTTAAGAAGCGATTCTGCATGTGTTGATCATCGGATGAGATGAGAAGAGCCCGCCCTCATGGCAGCACAGCCAATCACATCTTCTTGCATGATTGACAGGTCAGACAGCCTATCAGCGCCAGCTGTCAGAGTGATAGCACAAGGGCCAGAGACAACAACCCTCGCAAGAAAGAAAAACAGCAAGAAAATACCGCAAAAAAAGTAACAAATAATAATAATATTATTTGAAATAATAATAACAAATATATTGAAATATTATCACGTGTAAAAAAATGTGATATAGCCTTTATATAACCCACACCCCCCGTGGGGTTTGTAAAATCTGGTATAACCCGTGGGTATAAATACAGTACAAACTGTTGTAATTCCTACACCGTTCACCTGATTTGGATGTAAATACCTTCAAATTAAAGCTAAAAGTCTGCACTTAAAGCACATCCTGTTCGTTTCATTTCAAATCCATTGTGGTGGTGTATAGAGCCAAAAAGATTAGAATTGTGTCTATGTCCCAATATTTATGGACCTGACTGGCACAAGACTAAAAACATCTGATATTAGTGAAGTTATTGCAATGAAATGATTTGTATTCGGCTGGTTGTGTGATCTCAAAATGTCAGCCACCTTGAGGAGGCGACCCACTCAACGTAAAACATGTCTCATGTGAGAAAGACTTTTTAAAGATGCTTTAAATGTATATAATTTATATGCTCATAGCACTTACATTTTTGTAATCTTTGTGTAGTTTCTTGTACTGGAACATGTTGCTTAGAACTGTCGCGGCTGCTTTGGCTGCTTTTAGTTTGGGAACACTGGATAAAATTGAAATTATAATGTTAGTAAGGTATTCATATAATTTAGAGATGTTTTTTGTATAGTTTGATGACTTTTAGTTTTACCTGCCGTCATGTTCAGTCTTGATGCCCGTTAGTTTGGGAATACCATCGAAGTAGCTGATGTCCCGCGCAGCCACCATGCTGCTGGTCACCAGGTTGTTGAGGGCTCCACAGATGTTCACCACCACGTCAGTTGACGGCTCCTTTTGACGGCCGTCCTTGGGCAGTTTTTTGATCAAGATACATGTCACCTTAGTAGCTGAAGTGAAAGAAATTGAGCAATGAGCTTCTCTAATGCTTTCCTGTATCTTAAACAGTAGAGTGGCACTTGCAACGCCAAGGTCATGGGTTCGATTCCCAGAGAAAGTAAGAACTGATTAGAATGTCAATGTGTTTCTTGAATCCAATGTAAGTCAAATGCATAAATGTAATTCTACAGAGGTGCGACTGACTCTAGTTTTGTGGCTAGAGAAGGAAGCCTCACCCATGTCGTTCTTGTCCTTGGCATGACGAGAGAGGTTCCTGAGTAAACCGGTGAGAGAACGAAGCTCAAGATCATTTTCGGTCTTGAGGAGATCCAGAATGACAGGCAACATCCTATTCTGCTCTAACGCCACACGACTCAAGATGGATGCCCACTGAGAAATAAAAAAGAAAAAGAGAAGCTTAACCATTGAAATCAATTGATTAAAGATGGTTGCTAGAGAACAGTTAACGTTACAGTTACTCCTATACTTTTGCCCTTTGCATTAGAAGAAATTTGTGGACGGTAATTGCTTAAATGGGGGTTCATTATAATTCTTAAATGAAAAACACAACAACAATCTCGCTTAAACAGGCACTTTTGCATTTCGAATTGAAACAAAATCTTCCGCCATTGTCTTGTCAGTCAAGAGTTAGAGGGAATCTGACTGCCGCTGCTGATCTCACGCTTAATTAAGCATCTGCATTCAGTTTTTAATTGTAGTGTCTGTTCTCTAACTGAACTAAATTATTTTTAATACTATAAAAAAAAAATGACAGTGAGATACAAGTGACGTAACCAGTGTTGCAGCAGAGTACAGACTATCGTAGCAAGCCTAAACAAATTCAAACAAAAATCATGTCAACATGATTGACATGCAAACATAGTAGGTTATGTTTACGTGGCACATACCGAACTATAGGGAAACCATAACCCTAAAACCGTGATCCAAACCAATCGTGAGTAATTTGAACCATTACACACCAAGTTGCCAGACATTTCTAGTTTCTCAGGTGTTCTGGTTGAACACAACTGATGTGAGGTAAGTGTCTTACCCTCTTCTCTCCGGCGGTGATGTTCTGCATGGCTCCGGCTGCGGCCTCTCTTGTGGTGCTGTTGATCTCACATTTCTGCAGAACCTGGTTGTACAAACCCACTATCTTAGGGTGCCAGAGCCACTCGATGTCTGAGGGGTCCCGCGACACTTCTTTAAATGTGGTGAGGTCCTGACTTTGTTTCTGGAAGTAACAATAAAATATGAGATTAAGCTGTAATTTGATAATTAAATGAGTATATAAAAACGGAAATTTCCTAATCCTTACGTCTTTGGCCTTCTTGCTATTAGGGGTGAAGCAGCCGATAGGTTCTCCTTTTGAAGAGCTCGCAGCTCGACTTGGACCCTCCAATCGCTGCTGTGCCGAAGGGGGGATCTCACTGTACAGCTGATAGGACAGATTCCGCAACACACACACTGCGTTCTCCACGCCCTGAAAGAGTAACACACACGTGAATGGTCATATATACACACAGTTTGCAAGCTGATTCAGCAACAGAGGGAGAAAGTAAAGTGTGTGTTACACAATTACCTTCGCCTCCACATTACTGTCCGACAAGCTTTTCTGAATATAGCCAACCAGAGCATTTATAAGGCCACGGGTTTCTCTCATCAGTTCTCTGGTCTTCTCGTTCACTGAGCTCATGTTCCTGTACAAAGAATCAGAGAAATATATAAAAGACACATTTTGTTTCACCCAAAATTAAAAAGGGCAAAAAACAAGATATTCTCTCTCCATTTCCAAAGCCATCGGCACCCTGCTTGCCATATATACATTTTATTTTGTAAAAACTTTTACATTTTGTAGTCACCATCTCTCTCAGTGGTGAGTTTCATTACATAAAAAAAAAAAGTTGATAAACTGTCACGAAAATAATGCCACAATGGGAAAAAAAAGTCAAAATCTTTTAATGAAGTTTTATTTTCTATCATTTTCAAAAAAATAATTATGTTAACACTTTATTTCATGTACTTACTGTAGTAATAACAGTAAATTATGCATAATTACATGCATTAACCAAACCCTAATCCTATAGTAATGACATATTGTTAATTAATAATAATGAATTAATCGATACTTATTTGATTAAGTACAACGTAATTACATCAACTTAAACTGTAACAAAAATAATCCTAAACATCATCATTTTTGATACATTTCTTTAAAAAAAGTGATAAAAATTATTTCTATAATTTTTGAAAAATTAATTTTCAATATGTTCCTTATCTCATACTGTAAAAATAAGCCTCATTTATTATAATTATTTCAATTTTTTATAATAAATATCCTAAATTTAGGCCTCAATTTCTATTGTTTAAAAAAAACAATCAATATAGAAAATGATCCTAAAAATAAGGTTAGGGTTTTCCTTTTCTATAATTTCCTAACATATCATTTATTTTTGGGTTGTGTTCTTGTTCTCAGGTTTCTAAGCAGTGATGTGGATAGAGAGGTTTTTCATTCACTGGAATTTGATTCCTATAGGAACAGGAACAAGTAAAGCGGAACTCAAAACAGTGAGTGTGTGTGTGTGTGTGTACCTGAGACAGCCAGTGGTGTTGTTGAAGATGTCGGACTCTGAGGGGTTCAGCTCAATGATGTCCTCCTTTCCAGTGCCAGAGAGGGGAATCAGAACCTGCTCCGTCAAATCGGGAAGAATTTGTTTCGCCAACCTTTCTTTCAGGTTATCCTTAGAGGACAGATTCCAGAAAATACCTGCAGGGAATGAGAGCAGGAGAGAAAACAAACAGAAAAAGAGAGTGAGGAAAAGGGCATGGGAAAGTGCCATGGGAAATAGATAAGAATTTGAAAAAGTAAAAAAAAATAATAATAATTCACAAATTCAACTTCCTTGTAAAAGACTTACACCCTTCTTGACTATTGTTATGATGTCATACTCTAACGGGGGTTTAATAGTGGTATTCACATAGATCTCATAGATGGATGTTTATTGGAGTTCCTGCATATCTAGACACGCACAGAGCTGTGAGGATTGACATATAGCTGACTCACGAACCTTCTACTGGAGTCCACTCATTCCACTTCACATGTCGAGACAACGTTGAGCAATTAAAGCAGCATGACGCAATACTGCGAGATCGCATCAACGCCCAACATGGAGCGCATGCGGATACATATCATGTATTCATCATTTAATGATGTAAAAGGATGATGTAAAACTACAAAATTAGCTGTCTCCATTGAAATCAGCTTCGTGAAAAAATCTAAAATGGTGGGAAAATGTTGATTATAAATATAGTTATATTTCATTCGGTACAGCTAGTAATCAATAAAAACAGTTTGAACTAATTCAAATGAATTATAATTATAAATAATATTTTTATGGTATTTATTCTGATTAGAATATTGAGTCGTTAGCTTTGCAACATTATAACGTCAAAGTCACTGTGAAATTAAATTATGTTTTATTGCTTCATAAAGTTGAGGTTAAACCACTGGAGTCACATGGATGAAAGTCTTACAGGTTTGGAATGACATCAGGATGAGGAATTAATGACAGCATTTTTATTTTTGGGTGAACTATCCCTTTAAGGTTCGGCTAGAATCTAGAGTATTTGGTCACACTTTAGATTAGGGTCCAATTCTCACTATTAACTACAATTTTGCCTCAATAAACTCTTAATTACTGCATATTAATAGTAAGTAATTACGTTTAGGTATTGGGTAGAATTGAACCCTAAACTAAAGCATTCCAGAATATTATTTACTCAGGCCTGTAATAAAAGACGCTGATCAACTAAGATCAATCCACCTAGAATTATTTTTCATCCTTAAGCGAAACTCCTGCTCGATTGGTTTTCTATTGAAATAGCTGGATTTTATAAACAGGGCCATAGTTATGAAAAATACGTGATCCAATGGCAATTATAATGGCAGTAAATCTAAATGCCCACCTGTGATGTTCTTGCGGAGTTCATCGTCTGGTTCTTTCAGAGCATTTATGAGCTGAGGGATCCCGCCAGCATCAAAAAGGGCCACTTTGTTCTCCATGTTCTCATAGATGAGGTTCCTGGTGGCGCCGGTCGCGTAGCGCTGCACCTCTTCATTCTGACTGTTGAACAGCTGCACCAGGCTAGGAATACCCTTCATTGCGTTCACCTGAAAGAAACACAGACGTTCTACTCAAATCGAAACGCACATTTACACATTTCAGTTGAATGTTCCTTCAGATGAAAAGCAACTGCATACCTGTTTCTTTGCTTCAGCCGAATTGTAACATTCATGTTGGATAAAGGCAGCTCCCATCATCTGAAGATCATGATCGGGCTGAACAAGATAGCTAATGGCAGTAGGCATATCCAAGGTGTCGATTCTATACAAAAAAATTACATTAATTTAGTACATTTGTCCTGAAGATGATGATGATGATATTGCTTAGTTCAAAGGCTTTTTCAAGGACTTTTAAAATTTTTACTCAGCTAACAGTGAAGGTTCTCAGACGTTTAGCCAATGTTCTGGCAGGCTCCTATAAAAGTTATGAACAAACATTCTTCCAGTAACATTAATAGAATGTTTATTCAAAGTTATCTGGTTTTTAAAAATGTTCTCAAAACAGTAGCACAAAAACGTTATTTAATATTTTTTATGCGTTTTTTAATGTTTTGATTGGAATTTTTGTTGCTACTTTTTTCAGAATGTTCAGAACATTCTACAGTAACATTCCCATAATGTTTGAACAAATGGAACGTTCCCTTTAATGTTCGCATAACCAAGACGTTTTTTTTAAGTTCTATGATTTGAACATTCAGATGGAAATGTTAGCTGGGTAATGGTGAACTGTAATAATGAGTTCTGGAGCTTATGTAGCAAATTTGGGTTCGAATTCAAGTTTCCCAGCCGTGTTCCCAACTCTTCTATCCACAATTTCTTGTCAACACTCTTCTAAATTTTTCCAAATTTTGTTAAAAAAAAGGTTGTTAATTTTTTAAGTCGTTGCTATATTAGCTTATCTAAGATTCTTAACTAGTACTACTTCCAGCATTATTTGAAAAAAGTTATTAGGACATTCCTCCGTGTGTGTTTGTGTGTGCTGGTGCATGTCGTTGGAGTGCTAGGAAGTGTGTGTGTTTTTTTTCCCAGGGTGAGGTGGCTGGACTGGTTTGGGTGTGCCTGCACAACAGACTCGCTCTTCACTTTTTACACACATATAGGCAGGGCAGGGCAACATCAAACACACACACACACATACATACACACACTGTTAGCGCAACAAGGATAGATAAGCTCAATGTGGGTGTACTGACAGGGTGTTAAAGCAATGTATGAATAATTTCTTGCTTCAAAGGTCAGTGCTACACTCACTGTGATCATTGTTAGCCATACTTGTACACCTAGCTAAGTATTTTAGGGAGAATAGCTAACAGGCTAATTTGCAGTATTATGCGGTGTTTGTTGTAAAACATGGTGGCTTGAATGGCCATGTTACATACTTCAGGGAATTTTTGATCGACAATAATAAGGAAGCGTTTGGCGATACATGGAATTTGTGGTTAGACATTTGTGCATTTTAAGCAATTAGGCATACTTTTGAGTGGCGTTTTAAGCTTTACATCTTTAAGTAATTTAAGCAAGACAATTTCCTAATATTTTGATACCAAATTTTTTTAAACGATCCAGTAAATGACTTTAATTAGGTAATGTTCTCATTTTGTAATCATCAACTTGATGGACACAAGCCAAAAGATAAGATGGTTTATTATGAAGTCTGGTGTTAGCACAAATATTTTATGAGCCTTATGTAACCATCCAATCCAATCCAAACAAAATCCTCCAAATTCACCCTATTCATTATAAATGCATGTTATTGATCTTATTGTGAATTACTTATCCATATACATTTCATTTTTTAAATGCTGTCATTTTGAATTAAAACGCAACAACTTATTTCAGTTGACGTATATCAGACTTCTTCAATCATTTAGTCTGCTTATCTCCACCCCTTTATTGCAATCAACTGCAAGCTCGCATTCAGATCTGCCTCGATCTAGTGATTGGTACACAAGGTAAACATTGACATTCACATCGGTTCTTCCCAGGGAAAAGAAGAACTGATGTGAATGCCAATGTGTACATTGAATGCAATGCCAGTCGCTTTGGATAAAAGCGTCTGCCAAATGCATAAATGTAGTGATGTTCGTCACAAAATGGAAGAAAAAATATGTTTCTACTTGCTTCTCATTGCAACCAACATAAATTCCTTGCCTTGACTTATTTGGGATTTGTTGGAACTTGTGTTCTTACCCAGCTAGATTGCCCATGCTGCCCGAGAGATCCATGCCGTCAAACACATCCTGGCCTCTCCCAACACTATGCATACTCCTCACAGAGCCGGCACGCGACAGCCTTCCCTGCTGCACCATCGCCAGGTTGCCTTGGGACCCACTCGATCCTCCAATGGTTCCGTACATGCCAGATGAGGCGTTCGATGTGCGACTCATTTGCCGATTGTTGATTCGGCTGATGGTGCGATGGGCGGGGCCTTTGTAGGACTGCCGGCTGCTAGTGTAGACTTCTTGCTCCATGCCGTCTCCACCACCACCGCCACCGCCAGCGGCCAGCGTTCCACTGAGGGAGCGTTTCATGGCCGGTAGAGTCATGGAACTGACCTGCTGCTGTCTGTTTTCAAATCCGTTCACTCTAGAAGCGGAATACATGGAGTGGCGTGGGAAGGTTTTGGCAACATAGCCGTTGCTCATGCTGTGCGTGGAAGCTTGTTGTGCATAAGTGGCATCACGGTCTGAAACCAGGCTGCCTTCGCTGTCATCTTGTTGCATATATATAGCCTGGCGTGGCACGGATGCCACGCGCATGGAATGCATCGATGACGTCTCCGGGTCTCCCCCCATTCGGCTGAAGGAACGAGTCATTGCACTGACCTGTTGCAGTTCGGCTTGGCCACGGACAGCTTGGTATCCGCCACCCTGGTAACCGCCGCCCACCATCTCTTCATGGTAATATGTCCCGCCTCCACCACCACGTCCTCCTCCTGTGTAACTCATTTTGGTACTTGGTGCGTAATCAATGGCAGAGCGGGTTGAGTAACCACCAGTGGAGTACTGGGATGGACGCTGGGCCTAGTAGAAACAATACATTTTTAAATATTGAATATCTATAATGGTATCAGCTATAGCTATTGATTGATTGATTAAAATGTTATTGTATTACATATATTGATTAATTAATTCACCCAAAATGCTGTCATTAATTACTCACTCCTCCCCATGAGACATTCGTTCATCTTCAGAATACAGATGAAGAAATCTGAGAGCTTTCTGTCCCTGTTCCTGTCTATATGACTACCACTTCCCCAGAAAAGTAGTAAAGACATAATTTAGTGGAATGATCCATGTGACTTGAGTGGTTGAACCTCAATTTTATGGAATTAACCTCAATGTGATGGAAGTTAGCATTAAAAAACACACACACACACACACACACACACAATTTACCACATTTTGAGATTCATATTTTGTAAATAAAGGCCTAGTTTCACAGACAGGGCTTAGATTAAGCCAAAATTAGATCTTAGTTCAAAAGAACATTTAAGAATTTGTGGCATTTAAACGATGCCCAATTGGCACTAAGGGGCCTAAAGTGTACCAAGAAAACATCCCCCACACATTACACCACCACCACCAGCCTGCACAGTGGTAACAAGGCATGATGGATCTGTGTTCTCATTCTGTTTACGCCAAATTCTGACTCTATCATCTAAATGTCTCAACAGAAATCAAGCTTGAAATGGTCCGCACCAGGATTCAGACGGCAGCATTCATGCCAATTCAAATGAACCGGACAAATAGAGCAATCATACCAAACATGCCTAGTGTGACCACACCCAAAGTAGCTTTTATAAATGTGCCTTAAAAACAAACATGACTAGTGTGTATCTTGAGACAAAAAAATGGCAGAGACATATTTTAAGATATGTCAGTACAAGTTGCATTCAGTTAAAACAGCTTAAAGTCTGGGAATAGACGTAATCCTTGTCTGTGAAACGGGGGTATGTGGTAAATTAAGTTATTTTGGCCAAACAAAGCACTCACGTCCATTCATAAAACTGAGGTTGGAGTCACATTGATTACTTTAATAATGCCTTTACTACCTTTCTGTGGCTTGAAAGCTGTACTTACATAGAAAGTCAATGGAGGGACAGATATTTCTCAGATTTCATTACATTTAATTCCGAAGTTCCGAAGACGAACAAAGGTCTGACAGGTTTGGAACAACATGAGGGTGAGTGATTAATGACAGAACTATCCCTGTGTTTTGCAACACAACATGAACACAATAAGTACATTGTAACAAACAATTTATGCAAGTACATAGTATTTAAAGACACCTAATATAAAGTGTGACCCATGCATTTAATGCATTTTTTATACATTAAATCGAGAGCCTAAATTTAAACATAGTATCACTAAATAGGAAAATAACTGAAAGGGAGGTTTAGAGATTAGTAATCTTGTTACTTTTCACATGGAGTTGTTGAGTAGAGCTGGCACGTGAAATATCACACCTAACTAACACAATCTCCATTACTCATATTCAATATTTGGACAAGATACACATCCATAAAGTCACGCTCAAAAAAATTATTTAACTTATTTAAGTGATACATCTTTCAAACAAGCAAACCACAATAAAATATTAATATTTATAAGTGGAAAGCATCTTACCATCATTGGTCTACCAGCGGAATAGGCATAAGATTTAGAGCTGAAATTTGGAGTGATGTTTTGGCTCTGGATTGTTGAATATTTTGTCATGGTTGAATAATCCCCAGACTCTAAGAAAAGAAAAATACAGAGAATTAATAGAAATGTTTTGACTCAGAATAATGCCGAGAGAATAATACCATGGGCTAGTTATCCTCACAGTGAACTTTCTCAATGCTTTATCATATTCTAAGTTTCTGAACACATCGTCAATAACTATAACCACAAATCCTCTTTCTAAAACGATGGCCTTTGATTAGAAATTCTTGCACTTATAATCTCTAAATGTTTTCCCACTTGTTTACCTTCAGTTAAAATAAAACATTTTCTCCAAAACAATATAACCAATCAGGAAGCGTTGTCAAATCGGCTAAATTCAACTAATGAAATGCTTTCGTTTCACATAATCAAAACTATTAAATATCCACACAGCTACGAACCAAGCTAAACATGTAAACATGCATGCACATTCTTTAATACAAAACTTAAACAACTTTGTAGTTTTGTTTCTCTTTAGCCATGTTTATGATGCCTTTGTACACAAACACGCATGTTTTTCCTTTGATGGAACAATTAAACAAATGCGTTTGGATACACTTCAGTCAGATTTAGGATAGCTTTGATGAAATAATTAATCAAACAAATGCGTTTTGATTCACATTACGTAAACATGCATGTTTGTGTCACGTGTTCAAAAGCTTTTGCACACACCTTTGTATGTAAACATGCACGTCTGCTCTAGTTAATTAAACAACTTGGTTTTGTTTCATGTTTGTGATACCCATGCACACATAAGTTTGTACGTCTACTTTGTAAACTTGCACAATAAGTTCTTTGATATAGTTCAATAGTTAGGTTTATCACACTGTTGTGTGCAAGTTTGAACGCAATCAAGTAGCTGAATGGATAGCATAAAAAAATGCGTTTATTGTTTGCAGTGGGAAATAAATTACAAATGTTCATATGTAAACCCGAAGATTTACTGCCCTGTAAAGACATCAACTTCATAGCTTAGTCAGTTTCTCAGTATGTCCTTGATGACACTGCACATATGAGGCAACCTTGTAGAGTTACACAAATTACTGCAGTGCAAGTTTACAACAATTTTACCAATAAAAAAAAAGTATGGCGGTCGCGTCTATGAGCATGCATGCATGGACATGCAAAGGTGAGAAAGTGAATTAGGGAGTGGTATAAACGTTTGATGAGTGAATAAGTATAGAGTGAGTTGTAGACAACAGCAGTAAAAAAGACAGAACCGGTCTGATGACTGGGATACTCCCCATGTCCCTACCCAAAAAACACACCCTTCTCTCTGCCTCGCCCTGATCTAGTGCATTGCTTAGCTGAATTGAACAACTATAATAAGTAATTTCCAGAAGTCCCATTTTGAATGTTCAAAATGCAATATTTAGTTTTTTTTCTAAACAAATGTCTGTTTCTCTCAAACTCGTAACCAATGTTTGGTATTTCACCACTGTCAGATCTAGCTTTCAGACAAGGGGACGTTTTCAAGACTTCCTGCAGGAAACTTTGGGCCAGTAACAGGCATGTGCAAGGCTGTTCGAACTTGTTGAAACTCAGGTAAGCTCGTAAACCGTGGATCGGGTTAATGTATCCGCTAAGCACCAGAGGTCATATTCTGAAAATAGCAGCGGCTGACCCTCATAAAGCCAGGAATTCAGCCAATTCTTGTCCTAACCGTTTAAATCAACCACTCATTTCTTAAACACATCTGAGTACGTTCAATGGATGGAGTTTAGGTGAATTTAAAGCCTTAAGTTTCACTGAAACAAAGAGTTTGGCTGAGAAAGTAAAACCGTCACACTGACTAATATTCACACCACTTTGACTGACGGCACCAAATTACCTTCCTTTTGTGCCATACTAAGCACTTGTTTTGTTTAGACAGGGTTGGGCTTTTCAAAAGAGAGCTTTGAAACTTTCACTCTCACTTAGTCTGTAACAGGAACTGAGATTACACTTGAACCTTGTTCAACTCGCCCCTGTAAATTATTAACACCAAAAAAACAGGAGCTGCATAGTATTTCAGTCTGTTCTGAAAGTGCTACTTATTTGTCATTTTTTATCTCTATTCTGACTGAAGCAGGAATAAAGATCATGAATTCAGAACTTTCCCATCCTACTTTACTCCATTTCTGTTACTCGCCTTGTTCAAGAACAATTGTGAAAATTAAATCTACCGCACGATGACTTTAAGACATTGTTTTTTGTTTTTTTAAATCATCACCCGAAACAAAGGTACATTCAGCTTAGCTTAAGTCCTGCAACAATATCTCATTTATTATGTACAAATGGCGTGTGATGTTTGGTCTTACTGTATTATATCCAAATATCATTAATCACGTGACAAGTTTTGCTACAGGCGCTTTTGTCTTATAAATATTCAATGTTTTGCATACTTAAGTGTAAACAACACAGTTCAGCCTGTGCCTGTGAAAATAGTAACAATGTATTTATGTAACATGTATTATATTATTAGAATAATATGTAATAATAACGTATAATTATTCATAAATTTCAAGTTATCACATCAAGTACAAAGATAAACAAAGAACTAACTTTTTTTTGTGAAATTAATATAAAAGATGCAATTCAACTCCAGGTCATTGTTAAATGAAAGCGCTGCGGTGAAGTCGGATGATGAGCAGATTAATAATTCAAAGGCTGTTGTGTAATTGTAGCTGTATTACAATAGATGAAAGCGCACGGAGACACACCTGAGGCCGCGTATTGAGCCGAGGATCCGTTCTGCCGCGGGAGCGTGGATTTCTCCGCCAGTCTCATGGACACCTGCTGGTGCACGCGCTTAAATCTCGAGTCCTGGTTGGCGTGAGCCCCGCCATGCGCGAGCTCGTTTTCGGACGGGACCGCGTAAGTGCTGACGGTGGAATTGGGCTGCAGCGCCGTCAGAAAGACGTTCTCCGTTGTCACACTCACACTCATTGCGAAGCGGCGAACTCAACCACCAAGACCGAGAAGTTAAAGTCCCACCAGAGGGAGAGAGAGTGTGCGGGGGATAAAATAGGGTCCACACAAATTGAGGCGTCTAGTGTTGCTGGAACCGCGAAGCGACGCGCTACTGGTTTCTGTCCTGAACTCTGAGCCTTTTCGCAGGTGGAAGTGAAATTGGGCGGAGTTTAGATGCGTGAGTCATCGTTACCTGACCCAGGTGAAGCCATGAGCCAACAGGAGACTCTACTTTTCTATCTATCTATCTATCTATCTATCTATCTATCTATCTATCTATCTATCTATCTATCTATCTATCTATCTATCTATCTATCTATCTATCTATCTATCTATCTATCTTAGTGTGGGAGTAGTTGTTACAGTTTTTACTCTGTTTTGTTTTTGTATAGATACACCTTTAAAGTTGTATTTATTTACTGCACAATTATATGTATTTTTACTGCTATTGCCCCTGTAAAAAGAGTTTCATTTAGCAGTAAAACAATTGTTTAAAAAGTAATCCTTATTTTCCTCAAATCTATATATCTATATCGTGGTATTTAAAAAAAATTATATATATGTATTTTTTTTTAATTTTATATATATATATATATATATATATATATATATATATATATATATATATATATATATATATATATATATATATATACACAGTATAATTTGAATTCATATGTAATTTAATATCGTAATTTCGTTCTTCTGGGATCTTGACGTCACTGGTGACGAGAGCGTGCTGTGACATGCGGGTGATGTGTGTGCGGGTTGTTGTGGTTTTTGTGTCGTCGCTAAGCGACGGGAGAATCCGGAAACGCGCGGAATTCGATCCTCATCATCTGTTCATAAGTTTCGTCTAAAACGCCATGTGTACATTTGCTTTCTCGAGCACTTATGTAAACCATCCGAAAAATTATTATATGAATTTAACCAATGGCATATAAACTCGATTTAGCTTTAGGTAGGGAATTAAGTAAATAAACTCAATTTATGTATTTGAAATTCTAGTAAAATAAAATAAGTAAAAGTAAAATAAAAAGCATCAAACATAGAAATATTTTTATATCGTTTCTGAATTGTAGACTGTTATCACAGGAAATTTCATTGGAAATGTCATCATTTATAGAAAAATAAATAAATAAGCAAAGGAGTATGAAGTAAGCAAACTTCTTCATAAAGTTATCTAGCCCATCAGCCACTGATTCACCGACTTATACTAGATTCCTGCTGTTCAGACAGCATTCCCATGCTTGCTCACTACACTGAATCATGCTTGATCATATGATGACAATGTTAAGCAATTATTGAAAACTAAAAGCACACAGAAAGTGTTCTGAAAGTGCTACTTATTTGTCCTTTTTGTCTCTATTCTAACTGAAGTAGGAATTAAAAGCAAAAAAAATTGCTTTTATCTTTGTACTCACCAATCAGCAGGATTTAGCAAATAGTTCCAGTCCTGAGAAAACGTTTTTGGGCTGTATTTTAGTGTTGTCCCGCAGTTCCCTTATTAAAATCTGACAGATGTTACATGGAGGCAAGAAGATATAGAATCTGCAGTGACAACGCCCTGATCACAACAAAAACTGTGGATGTGTTAGTGTCTTTTTTCTAGTTACCAATCCTCAAAATCAAGGTGTGTGTGTGTGTGTGTGATTAGGTGACAGACAGTTATAGTAGAGAAAGAGACAGAATGGGTGAGTCTGCATGATGTAGGTGTGGTGCAGACGTCAAGCAAGGTATGTTCTGTAAAACATTAAAAAAAAAGTATTAGAAGTGTACCTTTAAAAAAAACCGTAAATTACCAGGTTGCCTTAATTTTGAGTTCATTGAAATAGAAAATTTGAGTTAATTCAGTGAAGCAGAATGAATAATCAACAGAAACTGTTGTTTTATATATATATAAAACAAAATACAGTATCATAAAAAAATTATGCTGATTTGACAAAAGTTGTGATAAATCATGGGGAAAAAATCAACAGTTAGGCAGTAAAGAGAAAACTACATAATGAATCAAAGTTCATCGCAACTAAATTTGTGATGTAAACATTAATGTATAGACGTTGCACACATTGTCACACAAATAAAACATTCGCTCTAAAGAATGCTGGGTTGTTTCAAATCATGTTTCGGTCAAATATGGACAAACCCAACCGTTTAAGTTAATCTAGGTTCATTTAAACCAATAGTTTTGGGTTTGTCCACATTTGACCGAAACATGGGTTTGAACAACCCAGCAGTTTTTATAGTGTGATGTAACATGAAACCCTCATGGAACTGACAAGAAAAAATAAGTAGAATCATACATTTAAAAATAAAAAATCATTAAATGTCAAGTGTCACAGGGAATTATGTGAAAGTCAGTTCATGGCTGTTCATGAAATAAATAAAAAACTTCACTGTAAACGTATATGAAATATGACAGATCTAATACAGTTTTCTCCATATACTAAAGGAACGTTGTCTTTTAAAATTATAATAATTAGCAACATTTATTTTATGTTAGTGTGACAAAGCAAACATATTGTCAAAAATTGAACTGATTTAAAATTTGAGGAAATCTGATGCATTTATTTTCAGGATTCTTTAATGAAGGTCCAAAAGAATCACATTTATTTGAAATAATACTCTTTTCTTATAATATAAATGTCTTTACTTTCACTATTGTTGCATTTAATGCTAAAAAAATTAAAAACAAAACTTTTGATTGGTAATAACATATAGCAACCTATAACAAAATAGATAGCCAACTTCAAACTAGTCTAAAACTGTTAGACATGGTTCTGTCAACTTTCACAGCTTGATAGTGTGATCGCTATATTGCTGGCATTCATTCATTTTAATATAGAGTAAAATATTAGAATGAAAATCTTTCATTTTTTATTCCTTTATTTGATTACTCTTATAGGACAAGTGAGTGTTTCTGTGGGGTGGCGACTACTTTTGATGACAGTACACAGAAAGTGATGAAAATCAATACTACATGTGAGTCACTTTGAGAAATAAATGTTTATGTGATAGAGATTTCCTCAGGCCAGGGCAGGTGTCATTCAGCCAAAGACAGAATCACTTGCCCTTCCCTATGAGAAAGCATTTTCAACATTGTACCGTCTTAATCCACCGTAGACGCGGAGTCTAACAACTTTCAGAAACGAAGAGCACGAAATACCCTGTGGAACATTTACTGTAGATCATTTATGCCAATATAAACTACTGTCACAAAGCATAAAGACACTATTTGAAACTAAGAAATATATGGTTTAACAAATTGATGATCTGCCATGGATTAAAATCTAAGAGTAATTAGTAACATTTACACTATTGTCATTTTAAAAACGTTTCCTATTAAGTTAATTTAGCTTCTTTTTTTTGTTGTTGCTTTGAACCATTTTTTTGTTTGTTATTGTTTAGTTGTGTGTTGTGTTTGCTTTGTTTTGTTGTGTGTTGTTTTTAATTTAGTTTTGCCTTTGCTTTTGTCTTCCTGGTTTTGTCGTGCGTGTTGTGCTTTGAATTTTTGTTTGTTGTTTTGCTTTTGTTTGTTTTTTTGCTTTTTGTGTGTGTTTTGAGTTTTTTGTTTGTTTTGTTTTATGTTGTATAATGTGCTGTTTTTTGTGTTCTGAGTTTCATTATTTTTGTGGCCTATAACTACTGTAACAATTAGTTTTTTGCTTTTGTTTGTTGTTTGTTTTTGTGTTTTTGAGTCATTTGTTTGTTTTGCTTGTTTTAGTTCATTTTGCTTAGTTGTGTTTTTTGTTTGTTCTGTTTTGTTGTGTGTTGGTTTTTATTTTGTCTTGGCTTTGCTTTTTTTCTTGGTTGTGCGTGTTATGAGATTTTGTTTGTTGTTTTGCTTTGCTTTTGTTTTATTTGTTTTTGTTTTGCTTTTTTGTGTGTTGTGTCTTGATTCGCTTTTCTTTGTTTTATTGGTTGTTGTTTGTTGGTGTTGTATTTTTTTGTTTGCTTTGTTTTTTTGTTGAGTTTCATTAATGTAATGTTCATTATTTTTGGGGCCTATAACTACTGCAACAATTAGTTTCTTCAGAACTAACTACAGAGGGGTTTTTTTTTGCTCAGTTAATCACACACAAAAAAACACAATCTCAAAAATGAATAATAAATCACAATAAATACAGATGGTCTGTTTATAGAATTATTAGGTTTCAGGAGTTTTAATTTATGATGTTCACATTATTGACTGAAATGTCTGACAAAGTGCTGCCGGTTTTGCTGTGGCGACTACCGGTGTGTATATATATATATATATATATATATATATATATATATATATATATATATATATATATATATATATAATTTTTTTTTCTTTTTTTTTTTTTTTCTTTGAGCACAGATTATATGGCACTGTCTATTGTCAAGAAGACCAAACATAAAACTTCAAGGCCAGAGATCCAGACCAAGATAACCATTTTATGATCTGAATGATGTGAACCGTGTGATTAACTATATGCCATAAAGACAAAAGCAGTGATGCTAAAGTAAACAGACGACCTAAACAGGCTTATACCAACATTTAAATCGACTAACTACAAGTGAATATAGAATGAAGCCAGATTTTTTAAATAATGTAAAAAAAAAAGGCAACTCTTTTCTTTTCTGTTTATTTTTTTTTACTGAGAGATGTATTAGATAACAATTAAAATTATCAACACACACCTAGCTTGGGACGTTTAACAGCAATTTAACCTGAAAGTAATTCTCAATAACTACTTTTACTGTGTGTTTACTAAGTTTTACTGGGTGTGGTTTTGTTAAAATGCACAACAAATACAACAATTCTATGCAATACAATTTTATATAATGATAATTATAAATGTTGAGTCAAATTTGCCATTTTTCTTTAAATGAAAATATTTATCAATTAATCAGTGACAGATGTCCATCAGGTTCCCACTCATCCTTGTGACATTAAATGTCATGGAAAATTATAAGCTTATTAATCACAGCGATGAAATCTCAAAGCATGAAATATTTTTGGTAAGCACTTTGACAACATTTGAATGACTCATTCTTAATTATTGTCACTACAGTACGGCATTTGGCACGGTACAGTATGGCATTTCCGGCTGATGGCATTCAGATAACTTGAACAGGGACTAGATTGTGACATGAAGTTCCCTTTATTCTGCGAAAAGATGAGTGGTAACACAGGGAGGGGTTTTCAGAGCGGGAAGGGGGTGTGTATGTGTGTGTTTTTTTTAAGTTTGAGCCCAGAAGCCTTATTTCATCACAGCCCATACAACACAATAATAAATCACTCTTAATGTTCCAAAGGAGTTTTTCAGAGCGATGCCATAAAATAAGCACTTTTTGTTCCACAAAGAACCTTCAGAAACAGTTCTTAAAAGAACCATTTTACAGTGGAGTTCACTTATCTCGACTAACGGTTAACTCGCCAATCCTATTATGTCGAAGTTTTTTTTGAAGTTGAACCGCCAAACTAAATTTGTCTTAGCATTTTATTTTCGGTAATGTTGATTCCTTAATGTCGCTGAACACTAATATCTTGAGCACAAAAGAGGGACAAATTCGCCACTTCACATGGTTATCTCGTGACTCATGAGCGTACCTAGTTCACTGCGCATGCGCTGAGTTTGCGTTGCACGTCGCTCTATCAGTGATGCTTCTCTCACAGCGCCGTGAAGCACTCTCTGAAGTGAAGACACATATCGTTCTTACGCGCTGAGCAGAGCTTTGTTCTGACGCACGCTCTGATCAGCGCCGCTGCGGATTGAAGGTTGTTAAAAGACGGGACGAAGCCGAATTTGTTGAGAAAGCACATTAGACAGGCAGAACGCAAGAAAGTTTGCAATCTAGTACAGCGTGATGACCTCACGAATATGTTATGACTGTTTACGCTGTGAGAGAAATTGTGTTTGCAATGTTGGAGAATATAATTAAAGGTTTGTATCGAGAATCAAAGGTGTTTTTTATTGTATACTGGTAAATCTCTGCTGTTAGTTGGTGCACATATGCCTTTTGTTGTTAGCGAAAATATACAGTGTATGTACATTTTTATAGCATGCCGATCGCTTCATCAAATAAATCGACATATTGGCTGTTGGTTATCTTGATAATCGGTTATCTTGATGCTTTTTTGCAACCCCCGAGGCCGTCGACATAACCGGGTTCCACTGTATTATTAGCGTGAAGAACATTTTAAAATTCTAAAAAACCTTTTTCAACTATGAAGAACCTATTGTTGAATGGAACGCTCTATGAACTATTGAAGCCTATAAAGAAAAATAAATAAACACTGTGAAGCTTCAGAAATAACATTTTTGTGTCAGTTATAGGCATTTGAAAGACTTCTAAAATGTGCTAAATAAAGCTTAAAGCATAGCAGTTTTAACACATATTTAGTAGGCTACCTGTTTAATTTGTCTATTCAGGTTGGCTGGCTTTGACATTGATTCTGGATAATGCTTCATCATTGAGAGCAGTTACATAATATTTACTTTCTTGAATGGGACAATGGAGTTATGACTGATCGTAATTTAATCCCGTGAAGCTGTCTCGTGTTTTCTTTGGGCAGTGCAGGCATTACAATGACGGTGGCATGTGTTACTTTAATCAGATGGCGTTTTCCTATTATAAATGTCTTTATCTGTAAGTGATCCCATTAGTCTTGTCCATTTTTTTTTTTTAAAGGTTATTACATTGTTTGGAGCATAAGAAACAAAGACAAATGAAATAAAGACATTTTTGGAAAAAATATTTCACAAAATCTTATTTTGATTATATATAATAGAATATATTAGAAATATATATTATATGTCTATAGAGGACATGTGAGTATGTGTGTTTTTTTCCATTCAACAATCAGTTTTTAGGTTTCAAGCTTTTATACCCCCCAAAGTTTGTATAAAGACGATTCTCAACTATGTTAAGAAAAATGTGACGAAATGATTTGATATTCCATTTTACTGTATGCAATATATATGTAAACATAGCCATAAATGTGATTCCCATTCTATACAATGCACGGTATCCAATTTGCATATTAATGTGTTCTTGGGACAACATGTCATGAAAAAAAGACGTGTAATAATTGGGAATATTTTCATTGGAATATTGATATATCCTTTATTTCACTTCTGTCTCCAAAAGGTCCTCTACAGTGGACGTGTGTGAAGTTTCATAAACAGAATATCAAATTCTGATTTGAAACCCCATAATATTTTCCTTAGATGTTGATTTCTCACAAACAATTGAAAATGAGTCAGATTTAAATGATAATGACAACATATTATCATATTTACATAAGAGTACAAAATTTGATCATTCACAACATATAATTTTATCATTCATAAGTCATATTTAAAGACCAAGGAGAGGGAGTTGTTAAAGTGAAACGTAAAAATATTTGGTATCTCTGCAAAGCTCTGTATGCGCTCTTTACAGGACATCCAGACTTAAAACTGAGACATGTCTAATGTACTATACAGAGGCAAAACATCTATTCCTGGGTCTCATGAGGATGGGGTTTGGGAACTTTGTTTGCTGTAGAATTGAAGACTTTGTTTGATTGAAAAATGACGCCATCTAGAGGCTTTTTCTGACTCTCAAACTTACCGGTAGTTCTCAATTTCAAAGTCAGTCCACCTGATTACGCTTCATTACCAGAATATTAGCTCAAACAATAAGAAAAAAAAGTAATAAAATATTGTGCCAATAATATATATATATAGATAGATAGATAGATAGATAGATAGATAGATAGATAGATAGATAGATAGATAGATATAGATATAGATATAAATGTGTGTGTGTGTCTATAAATAAGTAAAATAACAATAGTGCATATTGAGAAACTAGCTGCCTGATATTAAACATCGGTGTAGAGTAAAAACAAAATCTCTCTCTCTATATATATATTTATATTATATTTATATATTTATATATTCATACTGCAAATAATATTCACACACACACACACACACACACACATATATATATATATATATAAATAAGATATATGTGTGTGTGTGTGTGTGTGTGTGTATAAAGAAATAATACAGTAATTTTGAAAAATTGAATAAATAAAAAAACAGTAAAAAAAGAAACATAACTCACACACACACACACACACACACACATATATATATATATATATATATATATATATATATAAGAAATAATAATTGTGAAAAAATTAAATAAAAATTAAGTTAAAAAAAGTATCTTTTTTATTGTTTTTTTATTTATTTAATTTTTTCACAATTATTACTTCTTTGTATTATTCGTAATTCAGAGTTTCTGTTGGTAATATTTTATAACTTGTAATCCTTTTGTTACCTTGTTTTTTTGAATCACATGTTTTATTATTATTATCCCGGAACTAGATCACGTGACTGGAGCCGAGCCAATGCGCGCGTCCGCCGCTCTGGTCAGGTCAGCTGAACACACACACACCGGCTGTCATATGACTCGTGTTTCGGTTCGGCTCGGTATGATGTCTCGCGGGGTCTCGCAGGTTTGGCTGCTGACAGCGCTGTTCTGCGGCGCAGTGTTGCGAGCGGGCGCAGTGTGGCCGCTGCCGCAGCGCGTCCTTCAGTCCGCGGACAGATTCGCAGTGAGTCCGCGGAGCTTCTCCTTCGCGTACGGGCGCGACTCCGCGGCGCAGGCGGGATGCGCGGTGCTGGACGCGGCGTTCAGCAGATACTACAGCATCATCTTCCCTGACAGCGATCAACTATCCGGTGGGTTTATGATTCACAGTGAGGAAACATGTTCTTCCGTGTTGAGAAGTTACTCTAAAACGTCATTCATTACTAGCTAATAATTACACCTTCAACAGTGCAATTAGATTAAGATACTAATTACTATCTCTAAGCATTGCATCACTTAGTAGTGCCGTCAAATACACATACACACACACACACATATACATCTTTCTATATATTAAATTATATTATCTTAGATTCAACTTTATTGTCATTACACAAGTACAGGTACAAGGCAACGAAATGCAGTTTAGGTCTAACCAGAAGTGCAATAGCAGCAAGTGCAGGATATATACAATGGTTGCATAAGTGCAGGATATGGAGATGTACAGGATTTACAGTTAATATGTACAATGAATATAAATATACAGATGGTTATTACTATAACAGGTGAGTGTGTGCTATAAATATAATTACAGGTGTCTCTTACTATAAACAGCATTTACTGGTGAATATGTACTATATATGTACTATATACATTTACACATGCACACGCACATATATATGTATTACATTTTTATGTAAAATACAATTAATCTCAATTATTTAATTAGTTTGACTGCATTACTTCCTAAATCCCATATTAATCTCAACCAGTTGAACAATACAAGGAAGGATACACTTGAAACGGCTTTTAAATAATCCCCTATAACATTTTTGTATTGCTTTTATTTAAATTAATTTATATGTCAAATAAATTATTTTACATCATATTTTTATTTATCTTTTCATTTCATTTTTCTTTTAATATTTTAAAAGGAAGTGCACAAACATGTTTTTCCTGTTCTGTTTTCAGTTTAATCACTTTAAACAGCTTATGTGTGCCTAAATAGCTCTTCATAGCTCTTCAAAGGAAACCATTTTTCAGTATAAATGAATGTGTGTTGATTACGTTGCTGTTTATTTGACAGAAAATGAGCTTCGTAACTTCTGGTCGGAACCGAAACCCTTTGTGGTGTCGGTGAGTGTGAAAAGTGGCGGATGTGACGGTTATCCTGACGAAGGTTCAGACGAGAGCTGTGAGTGTGTCCTGATCTTGGGATTTTGTGAGGAAACCCCTCATGACCTTTGACCTTTTTATTTTCACTGCTCATTATAGAGATCTTATTACACTGTCCAGATTAAAAAAGTAATACGTGTGTGTCATTTTATGACGAATAAAGCACATTTTGCTGTTGCAGATTCCCTGAGTGTGTCTGATGGCCAGGCTGTTCTGAGATCAGTGACTGTGTGGGGTGCTCTGAGAGGTCTGACACACGATGCATGTTATGCTGATTTTGTTTTCATTTATGCTTAATTATCGGCTTGAAAAGCAATAACTAAATATTTGTCTTTTTCAACTTTTAAAACCTGATCATCAGGTCTGGAGTCCTTCAGTCAGCTCGTGTACCGGGACGATTACGGCTCTGTGAGTTTTGTGTGACAGTATTTAGTAATGTGACTGTAATAAAGTGCATGTTGAATACGTTCTCTTATTTGACTTTTCCATGCAGTATTTTCTCAACAAGACAGAGATTGAAGACTTCCCACGGTTTGCTTTCAGAGGACTTTTACTGGACACTTCAAGGCATTATTTACCCCTCCATGCTATTTTGAAGACCCTGGTGTGTATTTACTGTTCATTATGAATATAAAAAAAATTATATAAGGTTTGAGGTTGGTAATATAAAAAAAAAATTGAAAGAAGTTTTTTATGAGAAGTTGTTTCTATGGTTGCATGATTTATTTGATTGAAAATGCAGTAATAATATAAAATAGTATTGAAATTTAATTTCTATTTTAATATATTGTGAAATCTAATTTATTCTTTATTGTCACATGATTCACAAATCATTCAGACGTTTTGAGTTGCTGCTCAAGAAACTTTTCTGATTATTATCATTGTTAAAAACTATTGTGCTGATTAATAATGTCTTGGAAAACTTTCTATATTTCAATAGAAACTTTTGTAGCATTATTATGCTTTTGATGAATTTAATGTCTTGCTGAACAACTGTATTAA
Organism: Rhodeus uyekii; assembly: GCA_037043235.1. Taxonomy (NCBI): domain Eukaryota; kingdom Metazoa; phylum Chordata; class Actinopteri; order Cypriniformes; family Acheilognathidae; genus Rhodeus; species Rhodeus uyekii. The sequence continues at coordinate 4,982,777 of JAWRVZ010000003.1, forward strand.
GTATTGTAAAGTAAAATGAATGAAATGTTATTTTTGTGTTAGGATGCTATGGCCTACAGTAAATTCAATGTCTTTCACTGGCACATTGTGGATGATCCTTCTTTTCCGTATCAGAGCCGCACCTTTCCTGACCTCAGTAATAAGGTAGTTATTATATGCATTTATTGTTTATATAGATTTTAATTGCTTTAAATGTGGTGTAAATGTAATATACTCTATATCTCAAGGCAGTTACTTGTATACTACTATAGTATGTTGTTATTTTGTAATGTTACAAAAAAAAATTTATTTTAACTTTAGTAGTTTCAGTAATTCAACATTTTTATTTTCTTTAGTTGCCAAGACAATATTTCTCTTTTTTTAAGTTTAAGTTTTTCATCAAATACTTTTATTTTTATTTTTTTTAGGTTTATACATTTTATTTTAGCTTTATTTCACTTAACGAGTGATTTAAAAAAAAAAGTTTTAGTTACCAATTGCATATCTTTTTCTTCTAGGGAGCTTTTCATCCGTTTACTCATATCTACACGCAGTCAGATGTGATGAGAGTGATCGAACATGCTAGAATGAGGGGCATTAGAGTCGTACCTGAGTTTGACTCGCCTGGACACACACAGTCATGGGGGAAAGGTACTCACATTCACTCACACACTCATACATAGACACAGATACACACACAGATATACACAAACACACAGATATACACGCACACAAATATAGACACACAGACACTCACTCAAACACACAGAAACTCACTGACACACACAATCACTCACTCACACACTCATACACACAGATACACACAGTCATACATAGACACAGATATACACACACAGATATACACACACACAAATATAGACACACAGACACTCACTGACACACATACACAGACACAGATATAGACACAAACTCACTCATACAGACACTCATGCAGACACACACAAACACACAGATATATACACTCACTCACACACACACAGACACTCATGCAGACACACACACACACACACACAGATATATACACTCACTCACTCACACACACACATACACAATGCCTCTCCATTTACGGTACTCACCATTTCTCTCATCATGAGGAAAGGAGACGACTCGGTCAATATATATATTTAAAAAAAATTCTGTTACTTATTTAAAAGAGTAACTCTTATATTTTGTAGTAAATTTAAATGAATCGTTACTTGGAAAAAGGTCATCTAATTGTGCGTTACGCTCAGCAATGCCCAGCAATATGAAACCAAATATTATAAATTAAGAATTTTAAAGAATTAGGTTTGTCACTGTATAAAAATTTCCGTAGATGATACCCGTACTAATTTCGGTACCAGAGAAAAAAATCTACTAATAAACAGAAAGCAAGAGAAGAGCGAAAGCGAAAGCGCAAGCTCTCTGAATTCTGCTTTCTTATGAAAATTCATATAGTAATTAAAGAAAAGCTGTCTTTGTTGTACAAAGAATCTCTTAATATCTAATCTCGATATTGTGTTTACATTTTGTTGGTTAAAACGAAAGGATTGGTGAGCGTTGAACAAAACTTGTGCATCTCTGATAGGCCGTTGTGTTATAGATATGATTGTGATTGACTGAAATGCTTGTTAAAAACCTGTTGTAAATACAAAGTGCTAAAAAAAATACAAGCGGGAGTGTTTGAAAGCAGTGTCTATCAGCAAGGACTCTGCACTACCGGCACTGTAGAAAGACTGTTCCCAGTCGATACTAAAAAAAATTCTTACAAAAAATGATGACCTATAAATAATAGCGATGCTTGTCTCTTATTATCAGGACAGCCAGGACTCCTGACACCGTGTTATAAGGGAGATGTGCCCTCTGGTTCATTCGGACCCGTTGATCCAACGGTCGACACGACTTATAAGTTCATGGAACGCCTCTTGAAAGAGGTGAAATTTGTCTTTCCTGACTCGTACGTTCACTTAGGAGGGGATGAGGTCAGTTTTGCCTGCTGGTAAGCACTTCTGACACACGGTTTGAGTGCCTGATTTCAGCTTGACTGCATTAGCAAAACAAAAAGTCTTTTTATTTTAACAAAGTTATTCTTTCAAACAGGCAGTCCAATCCCAATGTGCGAAAGTTTATGGAAAAGATGGGCTTTGGGAGGGATTTTACCAAACTGGAATCATTCTATATGGAGAGGTTAGTAGAATTATGAAAGTGAATATTCATAAATTTCAAAACTACATGAAACGTTTGCGGTTGGGAAGATTTTTTTAATCTATAACTCTAACCCTACCAAAAATACAGTTTAAAAGCAGTAATATTGTGAGAATATTATTATTACAATTGGAAATAATGCTTTTCTAGTTGAATATGTTGTCATTTATGTCATTTATTCCTGTGATCAATAATTATTCTCGTCACATGATCCTTCACAAATCATTCTGATTTGATACTCATGAAACATTTCTTATTATTACCAATGTTAAAAACAATTGTGCAATACTTTTCAAAATTATTTGATGAATAGAAAGTTAATAAGCATTTATTAAAAATGTAAATATTTAGTAATATTATAAATGTTTACTCTCACTTTTGATCAATTTAATGCGCTCTTGCTGAATATGTTTTAATTTCTTAATGAACCTAAAACGTTTGAATAGTAACTACTCATTTTTTTAATTGTCATCATTATTAATAATAATATTTTTCACATTTTGGAATAACAGCATTACTTATTGGTTATCTTTGTTTTGTTGTTGTTTTCTTTGTGATCCCTTTCAACTGATCCATGTATAAATAAATATTTCAAACATTAAAGATTTTTATTGAGACATATAAATATATATATTTCAATTGTCAAAAGTTTAATATCAGATTTTAAAATTAATATTTCTAAATTGCCTTTAGCCATGTTTTAAACTATTTAACACATTTATTAAACTATTTAATAAATGTTTAGTATATTCATTTTTTGTGATAAAATGAACGAACTGTTTACTTTACAGATTTACTGCATAAACATAAGAAAAAGAACATTCATGAACCCAGTGTTTATGCTTTTTCTTTGTGTCTTTATGTTTCTCTTTATGTTCTTCAGTATAATGAACATGACCGCCGCTCTCAACAAAACCTCCATTGTTTGGCAGGACGTGTTTGACTGTCACGAGCGAGTGAGTGCAAACCTGCTGCTCATTGGTTGCTTTCAAATCTCAAAAAGGAGCGAGTGTGGTTTAACCGGAACGAGACGCTTCTCTTTTAGCCCAGATCTAAGTACGTGGTGGAGGTTTGGAAGCAGGGATGTTACCTGTGTGAGATGCGCCGGGTTACTAAAGCAGGGTTAAAGGTCATCCTGGCGGCTCCTTTCTACCTGGACCTGCCGATACCCACTCAGAGCTGGGCCCGCTACTACATCGTGCGGCCCCTAGCCTTTATGGGTCAGAGCATGAGTGCTAAACACTAACAAGTTCAAGAGATTGCAGTGCTGTGTTTCTGTGCTAATTCAGTCCTGTGTGAAGTGTGTGTTCTTCGTGAGAGTCAAACGAACATTGATAAGCATTGCACTATTTACGCATTATCGGCCTTCGTGTTATTTTATTATTATGTATACACTATTATGGTTTGTTTTCATATTTTTAGATTTTCAGTTTTTATTTACATTTTTAATTTTAGTTCTTCAACTTATTTATTTTGCTTTGTTGCCAAGTTTTTTTTAAGTTTTTCTATATAAATATTTATATTTTATTCTATTTCAGCTTTATATTTGCTTTTAAATTAGCTTTAAATTCAGATTCAGTTTAAATATTTTATTAATAAAGTAGTTTTAGATAACACTTGACTTTCTATTTTGGTAGTATACTACTTTTTCAGTAGTTATTGCATAAAATTCTTAGTAAATAACTATTTTAAGAAAAACACAAAAATGTAAAAAATCTCTTGCCTAATAATCGTTGCAAAGCAGTTTCTTACCAGAAGGTGTCACCAAGAGTCGAATTTGAGGTGAAACATGTCTGTACGTGTAACACAAGACCAGCTTCCCGGAAATAAATCAAAAAATTATTTTTTTGTATGTCAGAACTGTGGCTTAGTGGATAAGACGTTTAGCTCTGGTGCTTTTTTTTTTTTTTTTTTTTTTTTGAGTTTGAGTTTGAGTCTAGCTTGCAGCATATTTAGAATCTCATTTCCACCTCTTTACCCCATCATTTCCTGTACTCACTCACTCACTCATGATACTTAATAAAAATGTTGTATTTAGAACTGTGGATTAATGTTTAAGACATTTGAGCTCTGATGTTCTTATGGGCTTGTTGAATTTGAGTATAGCTTGCCACATTATCAAAATCTTGTCACCACCTCTTCACCCCATCATTTCCTGTCCTCGCTACATGACAGTGATAAAAGACCAAAAATCCTGCGTTCATGCAGACCGATAATGTGGGAAGAGTGCAATGCGTTTGACCCTGTGTTTCCTGTGTGTGCGCTGTCTCAGATTCCACAGGACACGGTTCTGGAGATCTGGAAGGGTAAAACTGAAGTGTACCATGCTGAACTGAGCAGGATGACCAAGGCTGGGCACAGGGTTCTGCTCTCTGCCCCCTGGTACATCAACCACATCAGCTATGGCCAGGACTGGCGTGTTTCCTACGCAGTGCAGCCCCAGAATTTCTCCGGTGTGTGGCTGGGGTCAAAATTGAACTATTTGGTATAAAATCGAAATGCAAACAGGAAGTTAATAAAAACTTGATCCTGTTTCCTAGTTCAGATACAGTTGATTCTAATTTATAGACTGGTGGTTAAGTTAATTTAGTCAATTCAGTATACAAAATTAGTAAAGTTAGTTGACTATGACCTATGACCTATTCTCATTAATGATAAATCAACTGTGATCTATAATGTTTTAATGAAATTAACCATTTTGTTTGCGTTGTTGTTGTTTGTAGTGCAGTGCTGGTGTATTTTAAGTGTGTATATGGTTACATTTCTGCATATTCCTCCATGTTTTAGGAATGGAAGTGTTTTTTGTATATTCTTTTTCAGTTTATTTAATCTTAACTTTTAAGCATTTATCATTTGCTTTTAAGTTTTTTGTTTTAAACTTAAGTTGTAGTAGGTCCCAAAAAAACATTTAAGACAGTTTTCTTAGTGTGAAGAACGTTTAAAAAAATCTAAGGAACCCTTTTCCACTATAAAAAACCTTTTGTGGAATGGAAACATTCCAAATGTTCTTAATGAACCATTGATGTCCTTTGAAGAGTGTATTTGATTTAAATTTGTGCATTTTTTATGATTTAGGGACAGAAGCGCAAAAGAAGTTGGTGATCGGCGGAGAGGTTGCCATGTGGGGTGAATATGTCGATGCCACCAATCTGTCCCCACGTCTGTGGTATGAATAAATAATGATATTATTATTAATTAATATTATAATTGTTGATGCTGAGGCCTGCGTCTTTGTGATTGTGTTTGTGAAGGCCGAGAGCCTGTGCTGCAGCTGAGAGGTTGTGGAGCGATGAAGGAAAAACTTTGAACCCAGACCTGGCCTTCCCTCGCCTGGAAGAGTTTCGCTGTGAACTTCTGAGGTATTGAAATATATTCTTCATCAACCTCTCAACTATTCATATATATTTATGCATTTGGCAGACGCTTTTATCCAAAGCCACTTACGTTGCATTTCAAGAAACACATTAAACATTCTAATCAGTTCTTGCTTTCCCTGGGAATCGAACCCATGACCATGGCATTGCAACCACCACACTCTACTGTTTCAGTGACAGGAAAGCTATTCATTATTTCATATTATTCTTATTATTATTATTAACACTATAAAACCTACTGTATCATTTGATGCTCAAATATCTCTAAATTATCAACACAAAACTTTGTTGAATAATCTACTTAATACATGCCTTCTGTCGTCTGATGGTTTATGCTTTTTTTCCAAGTAAAAGGCCTTTTAGTATAATTCTACAAACAACCAGCTTTTTGCTGTGAAATCTACTTTTTCTCTCTCTTTTTTTACTGCTGCTAGTAATATTTCAAGACTGGCATTTTTGAAAAATTAGATAAAATGTTAAAATGTGAGATTCAAATATGATACATTAGGCTTTTGAGAGACTTTTATTTGTTCATCTCTTGATTATTCTTGTGTTGCATTGCATTATACGTGTCCTCTCCTGAATAAAAACGGCATTAAAAGCATTTAAACATCTTAAAAATGACATATTAATAGATAATATGAGAGTGACAACTTATATTACATATATTGCATATTTTTTCTCTGTTTATGCCTCTAAATGAAATCAATGGATTTCTATACTGTTCAAATATGAGGTCCAAATTCTCACTATATAAGCCATAAAAGTCTGACATATCCAATATGATACTCAACAAAAATACACATACAACTTTTATTTGAACTTCTGTTAAACTTTTTACTTCCATTTTAATCTTAAATATGTTGTGACAGTTTCTTGAACCTTTTTACATTTAAAAAGAAATCTGACTATTCATATAGCAGAGTTAAAGCGTATTATATACGAGTTTTAAACGATGGGGATGATTGTGTTTCTGCAGGCGGGGGATTCAGGCGGAGCCTCTGTTTGTCGGACACTGTAAGCACGAGTATAACGGGCTGTAAGTTCACGATGAGCTGCTGAAACTGAAAAGGGATGCGTTTGTGCACTGGATTATTGCTTCTGAATTTGCACAGCATTTTTTATGGACATGTCAACTGACTTTTGCTAATGAAAAAGATTTTATTAATAAAGATGATTTTATTCTATGTTCTGCAAGTTACTCTTCTTTCTTATTAATAAACACTATTATATTTACCCCTAAATACAAAGGTAAAATGTATTTAAAGTCTTTTTTAAATGTTTGTATTAAACGTATGAGCAATATTGTCATGGTGCAGATTTAAAATTCACAACTCAGTTAGATAGTTCATCGTTTATTTAACAAAGGTTATGTTTGTGTGTGATGTGGAGAGTATCAGGTAAATGGCTGATGTAAAGCAGCTACACATTTAATGAAATCTCCTGGCACTACAACAGCAATCCCGTCTCCCCATCCTCACGGCAGAAGATCCTATTAACTGTGATGGGGTTTAAACAGGAGCTGAAGTAGGACACTGAGAGGCGCGAATGTCCAAAACGGCCCGCAGAAAGCATTATTAAAAAAGGTTTTCAGATAGCATTTTGTTTTTCCTGAATTTTTAACTTTTTTTTTTTGTTGTTGAAATATTTAGTTAAGAGTACTATCTGTAATATTCTCTTAGCTTTATTTATATATATATATTTTTGTGTGTATGCATATAATCTAAATATTTAAATTCCCGTTTGTTTGAGAACTCAATATTTCATACTCCTGTTTCTCAAATACGTTTTTGTGGAGTGTGTTAATTTTTTGTTAATTGTAGTTTAACCTTTTTTTTCTACAATATTTTACAGTGTATATAGTGTATATATTCGCGTTATATTAAGCTTACTGCACCTATATTCCATGTTATGTTAAAAAGATGGGTTATCAAACTATTATTAATACTTTCAGTTTTATTTGATAACAGTGTCTGGAACATTATTTTTAAATTCTATTTTCATTTTTACTATGGTGAATTTTAGGATCAAAAGCTATTTTAAATAAACTTCTCCCACTAATTATAAAATAAATATTTAATATTTTAATCATATTTATATATATATATATAATTATAATTTAAATGTAATTTAATTACTATATATTTTGTACAATATAGTTTCCTTTATACAAATTATAAATACCAAATCTCTTATCTGATAAAGGCAAACACCTGCATATCTAACCCTTTATTTATTACTGTCAGTCTTAATTTTTGTTGTCGTCTCTGTTAATGTCAGCTTGATCCTTTTTTGACGATTCAGCAGCGAGTTGCACGTAATGAATAAGCCTCCCTATCCCTTGCTCAGCACTAACATGGTCTTTTAACTTAAGTCCTCCTAATGTTTAAGTTACTTGCCAAAATGAGCTTACATGCCTTTGATATTTACTTAGACAATTGATTTTCTCATTGACGGGATTATGCTGCCGCTAGCAGATGGCACGGATTGGTTAATCCCAGAAGGCAACGGTGCCGCCCCATTCCCACCTGCCCTTCTCTGTTCCCCCACATCCACCCATCCGGTGTGAAGGTTGGTAGACTGACCCCTACATGACCTTTAGCTTATTATTGATGTGTAGAACCGGAAATGACCTGGAACGTTTAAAGGACAAGGATATATCTATTTTTATTATGTTTAAAACACCTCATATTAAGCATATCTTGCACTATTGTTGAAGTGATGATGAAATCTCATTTTACGAAGTTACCGTAGATAACTGCAGATTATTTATATATTGTGAACAAAAGACTATCCGCTTGTGTGTGAAAGAGATTTCCCGCCAAATTCTCCCGGCTTGGCAAGCAACTCCCAATTTCTCTGTCGGTTAACGGCGATTCGGAAATCTAGTTAATAATCGTATTAGTTAATTAGTGCTAAAACAAGGCGTGTTGTTTTGTGCCAATTTTCCTCAGTTGTAGCAGTTCAGCATACGGCCGCTTGTGTCCATGAATGCGTTTAATCCCAAACACAAAGATTAATCACGATGAGGTTTATAAATCTCTGGCTTCCTTCCACCATCATAGGGGCATTAGAGTTTTTTCTGAATATGATAAACGGCCCCAATTAGATTTAGAGTTTATTTGTTTTTATTTCATACTAAGAGCCTTTTATTGGCAACTGTATCCCATTCGTCATGTTGTAAAAGGACATTGTTTCATTCACTGCAATAGAAGTAGCTCTAAAATTATGTATAAATGACATAAAATTGTCTCAAAAGTGTGTTAGATGTCTTTGTTTTATATGAATAAAGCTCAGCCGCTAGTCAAATAGCATCAACAAATGGAAATGTAGTATCTCTAGTTGTTTCTTTTGGTCATTGTTTGTTTTCTTGAAGACTCGCATCCGTATCCTAGAGGGATGATCTCCGTCTCTGTCTAATTTACTTTGTTCAGTGATCTGTGTGCAGTTTGTCAAGGCAGCTCATCTCTGATTTAAGCCAGTGAACAGAGAAAAGTACAGTAAAAACTATACATGACAATCTAATTACAATCATTATTGAGATTAATGGGAGTTACAAGAATAAATAAATGCATAAATAACACAATACAACATATTAATAGTCCTAAAAAGTTTGTATTTAATTTTAATGTTTAAAATGCCTTGGTTTTTGTTTTGGATAATTTTGTAGTTAAAAAATTTTTTTGTGCTTTGTTTGATGTTTTTTTATCTTGTATTTTGTGTATTTTTTGTTTTGTTGTTTTATTTTGTATTTTGTTTTTGTTTTTTTATGTATTTTGACCAACTTTACATTAGGTTATATTATATAATATAAGTTTTATATAAAACTAAGTTTAAAAATAAGTTTTGATAGTGAAGTTTTATAATTTGTACAGTAAGTACATTATATCTAACAATTATTTAATATATGTAATATAGTTAAAGACACTTAAAATAAAATATGACCTTTTTTCTTGTTTTGTGTTGTTGAAATTGTTGTTTTTGTGTGGTGTGTAAAAAAATAAAGAAACCGAAAAGGACTAATACCATAATAAACCCTATACTCTGGTGAAATCATAATCAAACAATAATGACACCATAGACAGAAGCTAAATAGATACGTGCAATAATGTCTGGACTAAGTCAACAGGCACATGTTCTTGCACACTGTAAAAGTTAGCCTCACTCTTTGACAAGAGCTGACATTCAAAGAGATTATACACAAAGCGCCTTATGTGATGCACGGAGATGTGAACTTCTGTCAATATGCCTTCAAGGACATTCACTTCACCTGCGGAAAACACGCGGCTATTTCTGCGGCACAGGTGCCTGTTTTCGTCTTCTGTCCTCTTCATGTACTTTCCCTATCCCATACTTCAACTACAAATAATCAAAACTATAATGCAAAAATAAAGATTTTAACAAATTAAAATAATGAATTAATTTATATTATATAAATATAACATTCAATTGACGTGACTATGTATTTTTGACAGGTTTTCTTACACCAATTTTTAGGCAATCATTTTATGATTTTTATATTTCTTTCCACCACAAATATAGATATAAATTTTAAATCTGAGTTATGAAACAAAAGATATTTGAAAAGTTATTAAAAGTCATGGAAATAAGCATCATAATATAATAAATGTCATATACGTAATACACTGCTCGAAAAAAAGGGGGAACACTTAAAACCCGACATTGGATCTCAATGAAAGAAATATTCAATTTGAAAATCTTTATTTAGACACATTCTATAATTTGTAAATAGCAAATTTGTGACAACAATGGAAACAACAATGTGACAGTCAATGGAAACCAGAATCATCAACACGAGGGCTGGATTCAAAAGCACGCCAATGTTACAGGCTGATCCAAGTTCATCACAGTCAATGGCATCAATGCCTTCATCATCTAAACACTATCTACACACTCTAACCACATGAGGACATCATTATGCACCAGGAGGAACCCAGAGCCACTTTTCCAGCATAAGGTCAGACAATGACTGAGAATTTCATCCTGGTAGCAAACAGCAGTAAGAGAACCATCAGCTAGAACGTGGAGATCTGTGTGACCCTCCAATGATATTCCTCCCCAGACCATTACTGACCCACCGCTAAACTGGATATGCTTTATGATGTTGCATCATAAAGTTCCTCACGTTTGACACATTTTGTTGGCGTGAACCTGTGAATATAACGGGGCGCCAATGGCGGACTTGCCAATTCTAGTGTTTTCTGGAGCTGAGCTGTCAGCACAGGTCCCATTAGACTGGCCCTCACAAAGTCTGTTTCTGACAGGTTGGTCAGAAACATGCACAGCAGTTCCTGCTGGAGGTCATTTTGTGGGACTCTCGGTTCTCCTCCTGTTTCTCCTCACACAAAGGAGCAGATACCATTCCTGCTGCTGGATTATTGTCCTTCTACGTCCCTGTCCAGCTCTCCTCATGTAACGACCCGTCTTCCGATTTCTCCTTCATGCTCTTGAAGCTGTGCTGGGAGACACACCAAACCTCATTGTGACGACATGTATGGATGTGAAATCCTGGAGGAGCAGGACAGCCTGTGAAACCTGATTGTGTTGTAGGAACCGCCTCATACAGACAGAGAGAAGAACCCCAACAAAACACAAAACTAAAGACAAATCAGTCAGGTAGAATAAGGAGAGAACAGTTGTCAATGGCCACCACCTGCAAAATCATTCCCTTTTTGTGGGTTTTGTTGCTGTTTCCTCTCCAGTTCACCTGTTCTCACTTTCATTTACACTAAAGCAGGTGAAACTGATGTTTCCTAATGGGACAGATTTGGATCCCTGAATTTTATGATGATGTTATACTATGCTGATTCAGTGTTGAATTACTTTGAGCAGTGTATAATATAATATAATATAATATAATATAATATAATATAATATAATATAATATCCTTTTTATTTGTTTACATTACATGAAAAAAAAAAATTATGTATTTTTTTATATTTGATATTTCATGTATTTTTTCATGATGTATTTATGATAAAAGCTCCTTTGGGGACAAACAAAGGTAGTATATTATGATATCTGAATATGTATCTGAATACCATCACTATTTTAAAATGTGTTTATGTTAATTAATTGATGTTGTTTGTACAATAAAGTACCATGATTCCAGAACATTCATTTTTATTTAATTTATTTAGAAGTATTTATTGATTTAATGCTTCACCGCCCGTTCCTTCCACTCGTGGGCTAATGTCGATGACACGTGGCGTCGCGCGGCGGGTCAGCCGTCAGTGAGTGAGCCGGTCCCTCCTGCAGCAGTGATGGCAGGCCGGGCCGGCTGGAGCTCCTCTGTGCTAATCTGACAGTGATCCGCCCAGCGCTGCATTCTGCTGATGGCAGCAGCGCTACGGCCTGCGCGGCATCTGTTTACTGTCAGAGATCTAGGTCAGGCCGTGTTTGAGGCGGAGGAGCGCTGTGTGTGTGACTCACATCCTGCGTTCTCCCTCTAGAACCCTCCAGAAACCTCTGTTCTCAAATGAGCTCTCTTACAGTTCATCTTCATTAGACATATTCAAAGTTACCTCAACCTCTTTTGGTCACATCAAATACTAAACTTTTGAAACATGTTAATGAAAAATATTTTTCATGTATTATTATAACTATTTTCTATGATTCTACATTAGCATTGGTTAGCATTTTGTGGAAGGCAATATATTTTGTGCTTAACAATAGGCAGAGACCCAAAAGTGTACGTTTTCTGTCCATTTATGTATCAGTGTATATCAAATGTTTGATAACAAAAATAAAAGTAAACATTTTCAAGTAAAAACAAATGTGATGTTTCATAGCGAATTCTGGGAATTAACCTTGCATGATAAATTATGAAGTGAATTGTATTTTTTAAACATAATTTCTACATTACTTTTCTATAAACATATGCATAAAATGTATTCTATCAATATATTTTCTTTAACTTTTTTTACATTCAAATCAAATACATATGCAGAGTTTTACTGTTTAGGGTAATTTAGGCAGGTTTCTGCTATATATATATATACATGTATGTGTGTGTGTGTGTGTGTATGTAATTTTTCTCCATTGAAATTTACATTACTACCCTTTTGTCAATGGATGTTGGTTCCCTTCATTGGTTCACTAATATTTTTTTATGGTGTGGATAAAGTTGCAATACAGAAAATACATTCAGTGGCCTTTTTATTAATATAAATATATATATCTTTCTGCATTCTTCAAAACATTTTATTGTTTTCACTTACTTTCTCAAAGCAATTATTTCCCTAATATTCTAGCTCAACTAATTAGAAGTGTTTGTATTAAGTAGGGCTGTTATGTTGTCTTGTGCATGGAGTGTCTTACATCAACAGCTTTCCCCTGACGTATAGGGAGCCTACAGTAATCTGTGGCGTTCACGGTCTGGTCGCAGACACAGCGAGAGACTTCAGCATACGGTTATGTAACACCTGCTGAGTTACACTGTCAGCACTGCACAGATCAGACTCTAAACGCCTTAAATGTGCCCCATGACTGCTCTGCTACACCAAACCTGTGCCAATGAAATGCCATTGTGGTCAGTGCAAGTCTTTTGTTGCTTAATCGATGTTCATAGCTAAAAGGGAATGATGTAATATGAATATCAGTGTTTAAAGTCAGTGAATGCAATGAAGTGTCAGTAGTTGCAACAGACAATAAATAAAGTCAATAAAGTGGGTGCAGAGGTCAGGCAAATACTGCAATTCTAGATCAGCAGATGATAGGCAAAAAGAAAAAAATCCCTGTCATTTTTTCAACTTATTTTGTGCAGTCATAAACATTTGCTAATATATCAGAATGTCTTATTGTTTAAATTGTAGTTGTAGTGTCACAGATTTTTATTTTATCTTGCAATGTTACTATATTTTATTATGCAATTTAATTATGCATTTTTATGAGTGCAATGAAATGTCGGTAGTTTTATATCAACTAATATCTAATTTATAGTTGTATCTGAAGTTGTTTTAATTTAGTTATTTATAATTTTGTTAATACGTATTAGTAGTTCTTAATATATTATTTGTAATTTTTGTCATTTTAAATGTAATTTAATTAAAATTAGATTTATTTCCCATGCAGCATATATATAAAATAGATAATAGATATTTAAAATTTATGCTATATCTATGTAGCAAAAATTGTTCTTAAAGAAATATTTTTTTCAAAAAATAATATTACAAAACATATTACAAAATGTACTTTAAATGGCAAGATATTATATAAAAATAAATGCAAACTTGTGTTTTGGACAGCATAAATATATTTATATTTTATGTATTTAAAATATATTATCGTTTGTAAAATGAGACAAAACAGGCAAAAATAAATGAGGAAAAGATGGTTATTATATGAAACCATATAAATATATATAAAACAATAGAAAACAAATTTTGAAATATTTAAAAATATATTGATATTGTATAGAATATACTTGTTGCCATTTTTCTATATCAAACCAACTGCCATCTGAGTTGTATAAAAGATACAGAACTTGTGCACTGAATATGTTTATGAAATACCATTTGAAAACCAAACATGCTTTAACAAGCATCCTAGTAAATAGCCTTGACCTGAAATGATCCAAAGTTGAACGTAAAGGGTTACCTGTAAACCTTATCAGTCATAATGTATAATATTCCTGCTATTTTTAGGCCAATCTAATCTCTTTGTTTTATAGTAATCTCTGCTCTGCTCATCTAAGCAAGTCTTGTCCTAAAAAGCCACTAGGAACATTATGCGTTATTGCCACCTGCCAGTTACATAAACACAACTAATGCCGAGCTGCTGTGACAGGCGTCGCTTTGAGCTGCGGTGAAGCACGCGCTCAGGTGTGTCACTCACACATGACATCAACAGGAATGTGTCATGCGCTGAGCTTTAGTTCTGGAAACTCGCAGTCACATGTTTTGACACCCCTGTTTTCAGCTCTCATTTTCCCATGGAACAAACACAAAGTGGGCGCAGAGGTCAGGGAAACACTAGTCAGGCAAACAATTCTAGATCAGCAAGTGAAAGACTAAAAGAAAAAGAATCCCTGATATTTTTGGGGTAATCATTCATTTGTAAATCGCTTTTTCAAACCGCAGATTTATTTTATTTTACTGCTTGTCCTATGTATGGGTCATGGATGGAAGGGGGTGAGAACATTTATCAAAACATACACTCTTTATGAAGAATCATTATAATCATTGTATTTTACTTAGTTTTGTATTGCACTGGTACTGAGCAGCTACGCTCGCACTGGTGTGTCGGTCGGAAAACAGGAGTCAGGAATTGGAAGTAACAGCTTTTAAGGAAACTGGCAAACAAACATTCACACGTTAAAGAGTTGCCATCTCCATCCTCTCTTTTTCAATTTTAATCTGTGAATTTAACCCGTAATACCCAAATGTTTAACCTCAAACCCTCTTTTTATCCCTCAAGTGCACCAGTAAATGCCCTAATATGTACAAAGTTGTGTTGAAAGCTAAAAAGCAAGATAAAAGAAAACAAAAAGTCACACGACCGACATGACTGATTTTTATAGTGCCTCCAGAAAATTAGGAACAAAAGAATAAAATTGATTTCAGAATGGACAGGCTATAGTTAAAGAAGATACCTTTTAAAAGATGAGAGGAGAAAGTTAAACTGCCAGAGGAGAAACGAATCAGAAGAAACAAACACAAAAAGAGTCAATATAAAAGACACAGAAGCATTGACTGAAATATTCACATCAGGGAGAGCGTCGACACTTTAACCCAGGGGTGGGCAAACTTTTTGTCTTGCGGGCCACATTGGAATCTAAAATTTGACAAAGGGGCCGGGTCAGAATAGAAGGATAGAAGGAATTTTCAGAAACATCTTTGCTAACAAGGATTTCTAATTGTTACAGAATGGATCTATAGGCTTACACTTCTTAAACACTAGAATTATCATTCAATGATCACAGTCGGCTCATCAGGAACTGAGAGTGATTGATGTAACATAGTAACCACTGATCTGATTGGTTGTTCCTTCCCAGCAATCATTAAAAGAAGAATCTTATTTTAATTAGGCAAAGACAAAGATCCAACAAAAACTTTTCAGTTTTCAAAATAAACAATCAGTGTTACAATTTCACAGAAACTTTGTTTTATTCAGGTAAATAGCAGGGGATACCACAAATAAAATATGCTTATCTTTGATAATATTTATTTACTTTTTATATTTAATAATATTTTATAAACATATATGCTAGGCCATGAGTGTCTTAATGTTCGATCCTGTTCCTGGAGATCTACCTTCCTGTAAAGGTTCAGGTTTATTGGATCAGGGTTGAATGTGAACCCGCAGGTAGAGAGATCTGAAGATTTGGCAACCTAAACCTTTAAAGAATTGTTAATATTGTCTTTAGTAAAGTAAAAGAAAATATCTGCCTTAAACGCACACACATGCACACACACACGCACACACTATATGCTACCATTTTCCATAGCCAAACATTCGTTATTCACACACAAAGCAGTATTGTCTAATAACTGGCATCTGGGATTTTGGCAACCATGTAAATTGACCATTCAGCTGAATCATTTCCATGACAGTTACTGTTATGCTCCATAATCGCAACAACCCACACCTGCCAAACATACTTATTTGACGCAAATTACACATGCGTCCAAAAATATGTGAGATTGTTGTTCACTTAGGTCTGCGTTTCAAGGCTTTCATGAGACAAAATTAATTTCAAGTCTCCAGTTCAGAGTTCAAACGGCTCCGTCTGCTCTCCAAGAAGACCCCGATTTAATCGAGGATCCGTAATCTTTTTACACACTCGTTTAGGTCAACAGAGAGGGCTCTGTCAGTGGGACTAAGACACCAGTTTAATGCCAACGGAGTATTAAGAAGGATTCTTGGTTCACAGAGATCATCTCCTCATCAGACTGCTCTACACGCTGTCTGCTGATTATTCATCTTTTGAGTTTAAACAAACCAATTAGAGAAGAGTTACATGAACTGAGCCAATATAAGGCGTGTAAAACTAATTCCAGATCTATTGTTTTTGTATCAAGAATTGTATTAAAAAAGTTTTTTTGAAATGAAAAGTTCACTTGATTGTGGTTTGTGAGCAAGCTGACCACCTGTTGTGCTTGTGGCTCCAATGACAGACCCTTCGCCGTGGTGTAAAGACTACGAGAAAGATGGGTTTAAGATGGCATGTGCTGCTGTCTGGCTTTTGTGTGTGACCTTGCACTGCTTAAGACTTTAATAAGATAGATACACAAATCAAAAGAAAAAAGCAAATCACTGACTTCAGCCCTCTAATTACCAGTAAATCACACAGGGGTCACTAATTAGGCAGAGCTGAATCCAGAGAGCAGCCACCATATGGCACCGGTGTCGTTGTCGTGGCCCGCACAGATCCCACAGCCTCACAAGCAGCTAATTGTTTTCTTTGCCCCGCTCCCCCTCTTTTCATTGGAGGTCTTTGTTATCTTGAGAGAACACGTTTTATGGCAGGCTAAGCCGCTTAGCTGATTTGAAGTGGGTGCAAGCGGATGCTAGCGGGGGTACAGGAACAGACTGGACTTCTGCTGAGGTTATGCATGTTTGTGCTCTGAAAGTTAGAGAGAGTTAACATTTGTTGATCTGAGAGTAGCTATTTGGTCATAAAAAGACAATCTGATACATAGTGCAAATTCTGTAGTATGACTTGTGAAGACAATGGACAGTTTTCTGCAGTGAGACATGCAATACAGCATGTAAAACTATATATTTTGCTTATATTTATTTTAGAATATTATTACATATAGAATTGTATAAAATACAAACATCAAACTTATTTTATATATAATTATATAATGTTTAAAATTTATTTTATTGATTCTGTAAATTAAGCATGATTATACAACAGTTGACATCAGTTGAGTAGACCATAAGTTCGGAACAAAGTATACAAAAACTAATACAAAAAATGGCATAAATAAAAATGTAATACACATAACAAAAAAATATGAACAAAAACATAAAGGTTCAAGTGTGCGTGGAATATTTTGACAAAAATATTATCTTACTAATAATGTTTTTGACATATCTTTTGAAATGGAAAAATGTATTTGTTACATCATGACTATTTAATAAGTTACAAAATGAACTAATGTAATGTTACAAAATGCAATGTTACAAAAAGAAGTGGTGACCAATTACAGCACCAAACACATACTTTCCCTATATATATATTCCCTTAATTCATATAAATGTTTGATGTTGAACAAATATTTTGTATAAAAATAAAACATCATACAAATATTATAGGCAAATCCTTATAGGCATTGTTGGAAATATGTTTTTAAGAAAATGTAAGATTTAAATCCAGCAGATTTGGCATTGCCTCATCATGACAGTTGAGGATTAAATAATGATGAAATACCACAAAACTTTAGGGAAGAATCCCATAGCAGATGTTCCCTACAGTCTGTGTACTGTACATAAGAAATATGATTAATTAAAAGAAGAGAGAGATAGTAGTTACACGTCAAAACTTATAGACAAAGATAGACATTAGCATTCCTTCATATAGATCGTGTCCTGTATAGTCAAATGTGAACAATGTCTTTTTGGATCACAGAGCATAATAAAACAGGTGTTGACCCATGAAATCAATATTGATTCCTGAGACTTAGTCTAGTGGGCTCCTCCACTCATAGCCAAGTCACCACAAATCAATCAATTGCTAACATCTCAAAGTTTTGGAGGTGTGGTGCTAACAAAGACATAATTCATCCATTTTGAGGGAAACCCTTCAAAGAGAAGAGATGAGAGCATGAGAGAGAGCTAGATGGACAGTTATGACTCAAGCCCAATCCTTTTGTTTATTCGTTTCTCTCCACAGTCGTTGTGGATGAAGCTAATACTGAGTGTGACTGATTGATCCACCCATAGATGGACAGTAAAGATTAAGAGGATGACAAATAGGCACTTGCTTACACAGCGCTTGCTACTAATCCCTTTGTCTTCCTTTAGGGAGCCCACAGTAGCCTCAGAGTCACTCACTGTCCGGCATCGCTAGACTCCCCATGAGGAGGTGATAGACCACACTGCACTTTACAAAAGCAACAGACAAGAAGTTCTCCAGGACAGAGATACCCAAAGTAAAGAACAGACCATCAGAGACCTTGAAGGAACTTGAAGGAACATTCAAACATTCTCAAGGCTGGACGGATCTTTTGGAGGACCCTCAAGGATTCCAATTAATCCACCTGGGACAGACATTTTGGCCTCCTTGTAAGGGTACAATTCAGGAACAGCTTGAGTGAACTACAATACATTGAATGGAGGATTCAATGTCAGAAATGTCGATGGTACAATTTGCATCACCATCAGAGTCTTCCAGGAGCAACTCTACAGATGACAGTCAAGAGGGTGAGTATCTGCTTCTTTAATTTAGCTTGTGTTGGTCATGCAACAAGTGGGAAATACTCTTGCAATCAGTGACCTTTCCAATATCTGGTATTCTTGAATTTCAGTTTTAATATTTTGACGAAAGTCTTAAAATACTATATTCTAAAGCAAGAGTTATGTATAGAAAATCTGGACACTTTGTCCTGGTCCACAAGTATGAAATGGCAGTTGATACACCAAGAAAACACTGTCTAGTGATTACTATCTCCTAATTATTGGATGGGGAATAAGTGATTGTTACATGGAATATCAAATAGTTGTTTCCTGTGCTTTCCCAGGTAAAAGCCCTGCTCCTGGCAAGATCCTGAACTCAGGACTTCTTTGTAAAGTGTGTTCGGACACCAGCAGTGGGAAACACTACGGGATATATGCTTGCAATGGTTGCAGTGGCTTTTTCAAGCGCAGTGTGAGGCGCAGACTCATCTACAGGTGAGAAAACACCTTACATATTTGACTAATACATAATACATAGAAGACTGAAAGTAGAATGTTTTATAAAACTAGTGCAATAAGACTAATTAATTCTGATACTAAAATTCACAGATGTCAAGCTGGTACAGGCATGTGTCCAGTGGATAAAGCCCATCGGAATCAGTGCCAGGCTTGTCGCTTAAAGAAATGCCTTCAAGCTGGCATGAACAAGGATGGTGAGTATGCTTTTAAAGGCATCCTCTTCTTCTCAACTTCTTCCTCTGTTGTCTGCGCTTTCTAAACCTTTCCATCCCTCTCCTCTCAGCTGTTCAGAATGAGCGTCAGCCCCGCAGCACAGCTCAAGTCAGGTTAGACGCACTGGATGTGGACAAGGACAAGGAGCACCTCGCCACTACCCTGGAACCCACTTCCTCATCCACCTGCTCTGTGATCAGCCGTCCACTGCTGGGCTCCTCCATCAGCTCCAGCATCAGCTCCACAGATACCAGCCAACACTCCAACAGTCCCAAGAACGGACATCGCTTCATGGCCAGTCTGATGACGGCCGAGACCTGCGCCAAGCTGGAACCAGAGGATGGTAAGGAATGAGACCACCTTGGTCAACCAGCTTCACTAGCTAAGTTTTCTTCATGAACATCATGCCCAAAAGTCAGAGATAGGACGGCAACAAAGTAAAACTCACTTTGAATTTGTTCTAAATCTCTATGACTTTATGGTGCCTTATTAGGCAATCTGAAACCTTACACTGCTTACGCTATCAGAAAAATTGGCAAAAATGGTACCTTTAAGGGTACAAAAGCTTGTCACCAAGGCAGTACCCTTAAAGAGACAACTCTATACCTTATTTGCCCCTAAAAGCTTGATAGTAGTAATTTAGAAGTACATATCACTAGTACTAAGGTACTAATATGCCATTTTTAGGGGTATATAAGGTACAAAGTTGACTCTTAATGGGAACTCCCCCATTGTGACATGCTGTTGTACCTCTAAAGGTAATTGTTTTTCTGACAGTGTACAAGGTACCTTAATATACAAAATGATACCTGTTAAGTCCTGTAGGTAGCGATGTCAGTCCAAGAATATATCTATCAGCTAGACAACCCTCAATAGCATAAATCTACCTGAACTGTAAATTGTAAATTACCTGAACAGGGAAATTGTATTTTGGTCTAAGCTGATCTTTTCAACAGGCTAATAACTCTTTATCCACATTTTATCAGTTCAATATTTTGTATGTAACTGTGTTTACAGTGGATGAGAACATTGATGTGACCAGTAATGAACCTGAAAGGAGTTCTCCGGAGTACGGCAGTGCTCTCTACCCCTCGCGCGGCCCTGAGAGCGTATATGAGACTTCAGCCCGCCTACTCTTCATGTCTGTTAAATGGGCCAAGAATTTGCCAGTGTTTTCCCATCTACCTTTCAGAGATCAGGTGAGGGTCAGGTGTACTATTGTTTCTCACTCTACTGTTTCTTGTCCACAAAGTGAGCTATTTTCAGACACACAGTATATTATCTCCCATTGACACTCAAATTAAATATATGATTGATTAATCGCCCTAACAATCTATCATTATCCATAACTGCAAGGTGTAACCCAGTATTTTTGCAATTTTAGGTGATTCTACTCGAAGAAGCGTGGAGTGAGTTGTTTCTTCTGTGTGCAATTCAGTGGTCGCTACCTCTGGACAACTGCCCCCTGCTGTCCCTACCTGACCTCTCACCCCCAGGACAGGGCAAGGGAAGCCCCTCCGCCTCAGATCTGAGGGTCCTTCAAGAAATGTTTAGCCGCTTCAAGCCCCTGCAAGTGGATCCAACTGAGTTTGCTTGTTTGAAAGCCATTGTTTTATTTAAACCAGGTAGGTTTTCCCTCCTCTTGCCACAAGGGGGCCTACATGATCACAAACATTAGAAAAACTAAACTGGTGTTCTGAATATGGAATCTTTGCATTCTGTAACAGAAACGCGAGGACTTAAAGACCCAGAACAGGTGGAGAATCTACAAGATCAGTCCCAAGTGCTGCTAGCTCAACATATCCACACTCTTTACCCCAGTCAAGTCGCCAGGTGAGAAAACACACACACACACACACACGCACACACACACACATAAACACACACACACACTAACACACACACACACTTTTGAATAAGAAGTTAACATATTTTTAGAGAAGACAGAACTAACACTAATTAATTTTTAACTTTTATGAATCTTCAGGTTTGGAAGACTATTACTTCTCCTTCCATCCCTTCACTTTGTGAGTTCGGAAAGAATCGAGCACCTTTTCTTCCAAAGAACCATCGGGAACACGCCCATGGAGAAACTGCTGTGTGACATGTTCAAAAACTGAGGAGCTTTTCTGAAAGACTGTTTGTAGAGGAATAAAATCCTCTAGACTTCAGGTGCTTTGCTTTACTGCCATGTTAGTTACAGTAATATGCCAATGAATCTGCCTGAATGCTAAAAAAGCACAAATGCATTTATTATTTTGCATAGGTTGCTTATTTTTCTCATTATGTCTTATTTTATGTTTATTTTTATTTGTGTTACTGTAGTTTTTATACAATAAACAATGCTCATAAGTCTATGCATCTTCAAATGTGACAGCCTGGTTATGTATATAATGCAAATTACCGTCCAAGGCCATTATACATCCAGATTATTTAGTTATGTTTGATGATCAGTTTGAAAATAAAGTTTGAAAGAAACTGTTAATTGGTAAAAGTTGGAAGATATGTCTCATATTTGTAGGACTTATAATAAAATATATTATTGATCTCCTTGACTTAATTTTTTTTAATCTATCTATCTATCTATCTATCTATCTATCTATCTATCTATCTATCTATCTATCTATCTATCTATCTATCTATCTATCTATCTATCATAATGTAAATAAATGACATCCATATCATTTTGGGATTTACTTTGCAAAGATTAAGGACATGACTTCCGCTAAACTGTAAACATTCAGTGAAAGATTTACTCAATGAATGCAATAATAAGCATGTTCAAAAATTGGGTACAATGAGATGACATTATTCTACTCAAACTTTAACCATCTACATTAAAAGCACATTTTAAAGCATCAACAAATCAGTAGAAAACAGACCATGAGTAACTCCTGATCATTTCTGCAGGTGTTATGGACGTGTTGAGCTCCTGTTATATTAGCCTATGTATGCATTATGTGTACCCAACTTAACCTTGGTTTTACTACATTTAAACCATAATTTAACCATGGTATTTTGTAGTAAAACTATAATAAAAATGGTAATCAACCCGGTAAAATATATGGTAGTAGCTACACTTTTACTGTACTTTTTTTTTCATACAGCATAATCTAAAACGCAGTAGGCTCCTTAGGAACAGGTGGAAACACTACTATTGATACTGAAAACAATATAATTTTCCATACTAATTTTTAAAAAAGTATAATTTTAACTTTACCAAACACGTACGTCACTTCCGTTACATTAAACGCGCCGTTGCGTCGCCCCTCGACACGTGACGTCTTACGCGGAAGTGTTTCTTGTTTTGATCCTCCGTGTGTTGATGTTACAATTAAAACAGCCTCTTCTGAACAGCGATACATGATCACAGTGATCGCGGAGGCAGCTCTCTGTTTGAGGGTCTCTCTGTCGCCTCATGGCGGTGTTCGGGAAGGGTTCGTCTCGCGGGTATCAGTGTGTGTCGCAGACAGAGCCGCTGTTCACTGACTCCCCGGGACTGTTTTCATCTCAGGCTCGGTTCACTCACAATCATCATGATCACAGAGGACATTCATCTGATTATGTGCCTAAAGTCTCTCTAAACGACTTCACGGGTACTCACTCTATGTTACAGTAACTACTATGCAAACAAATATGATTATGATAGTAATACTGCATAATGTGCGTGTCTACTATGATAGTGGTATTATATATATATATATATATATATATACACACACACACACACACACAAACATTTGTATTAAATGCGATCAATCTATTATTCAGCACTGATTATTATGTATAAAACATACACTTTTGCTCTGTATTTCAGATAAAACTCAAGGATTGTTGTCCTGGATTTGCAACCTAATTGTTACATTCCTGGTTTTCCTAGTTACTTTCATAACCTTTCCCATATCTGGATGGTTCGTCCTAAAGGTCAGTGGTATGCACATTACAGTAGTACCTCAAGATACGAAAGGCTCAACTTACGAAAAATCCAAGTTACGAAAGCAAAGACGAAAATTTTTACTGCTCTACATACGAAAAGTTTTTCAAGATACGAAAGGTTTCTGAAAGTCCGAGATTCGCCCCATAACAATTTTGAAACTCGCGCTGCACGCCGCCATCTTAGTTATAGTAGACTCGCCACCATCCTCCTGCTCTCCCATTGGTTCCTGATGCTAGCCAAGCCATGAGATCCTTCTCTCTAATTGGACAGCATCCCTCCCATCATGCATCTTCTATACGTACGTGCTGGCGTGCTTTAGCTCTGGAGACAAAGATGGAGATGATAAAGAAGTACGAAGCTGGTATCTGCTGTTTGTCCTCCTCCTCTGCCGCCACTTTCGGAGATAGCCTCACTTGAAAGGTAAGCTTCGACTGTGGTAAGGTTTGTTAGTCACGGAGAAGGAAGGAGGGAGGGTCAGCTTACTGAGACTCACAAGCTTTTATTTCTTTAGAGTCTTAAATAAAGCAGGTGCGTTTCACTCCCACTGTGTCACGCTTCTCTCAGCTGAGTCACGCTTCTCCCTCTGAGTTCCGTGTCACTCGCAATTTCTCTCGGTTTCGGTTTCACTTTCGTTTTGCTCGTGAGCCTCGCGTTCACCGCTTCGTGAGGCCGACTCGCGTCTCGCCCGGATCTCTCTCTCCGTCTTTCCCTTCCAGGCTGTTTATATCCACGTCCCCCTTGCCACATCGACATTTTACGTTATTTCATTGTTTATAGGTCAATTTAGCTTTATTATGAAATTTAATGGGGTGTTTTTGGAGGGCTTGGAACGGATTAGCCATTTACATGTAAAATGTGTTCCAAGATACGAAAAACTCATTATACGAAGGCCGCCTCGGAACGGATTAATTTCATATCTCGAGGTACCACTGTATTAGCTGAGTTTTAGTCTTTAATCACTTATTAAATGTACATATTATTTTCAGGTTGTACCAAACTATGAGAGAATAGTTGTTTTTCGTCTGGGTCGGATCCGTCCTCCTAAAGGTCCTGGAGTGGTTCTGGTCCTGCCCTTGATTGATCAGTGGCAGCGAGTTGACCTGCGGACCCGAGCCTTTAACATCCCACCATGCAAGGTGTAATGAAATAACAGTGCTTTTTTTATTTTTAGAAAAACGTGTTTGTATATACCAAGTATTTTGACATCCCTACAAAATTCTTCTGTCAAAAGGTAAACACCAAAGACGGTGGACTGGTGTCAGTTGGAGCGGATATCCAGTTCCGGATCTGGAGTCCGGTGATGTCAGTGGTGGCTGTGCAGGACCTGAACGCCTCCACCCGTCTCACTGCACACAACGCTATGATGCAGACCTTGAGCAAAAAAACCCTCAGGGAGATCCAGACAGAGAGAATCAAACTAGGAGAACATCTCGGGGTGAGAGACACGGAATATAACACTTTTAACCACTGTACTCCATGATTATTTTTCAAGATTAAGCTTTTTTGCTTGTGTGATGCAGATGGACATGAATGAGATGACAAAGCCATGGGGTTTGGAGGTGGACCGTGTGGAGCTGACCCTGGAGGGTGTGCTCCGGGAACCAGACGGGGGTCACTCGGGACCCTTGATTATGCCCCCCTCTGTCCCAGGGCTTGAAGGTCTCGCCGGACCCATACAGCAGCTCGCAATGCATTTCCTGAGCCAGACGGCTTCGTCTCCATGCAATCAAGGTGTTGTTTGAGTCCTTCACATGTTCATGAACATACAGGGCAGTTAATATCAGAATAAAGGATAATACTCATTTTCCACAGAATAGATAGACAATACCAGCTGCTCTTTCTCTCTCCCTCATCTCTCCGACAGCGAATGACACACACACCCTCCTCTCCTCACTCACTTGCTCATTTCATTTGCTCCGGATGAATTTTGTTGCTGTTACAGGGCTTAAATTTCACGGTGAGATTATGTGTATTCCGCATTATTTTACTCATTCCGGCAGATTTTGTGCTCGCACCCTAAACGCGCGCACAACCTAAATTGAGTTCTTTTTCGCTGCTTATTGCGCTTAAACAGTAAAATACACGCAAAATAACGTCAAAATGTCGGTCTTAGCGAGTATTCACTTAAACACGCTCAGTTATGAACTTAAACAGTTTAGAAATAAATCGCATGTGAAAAGGTTTAATGGATCTGTGTGTCAGGTCTTAAAGTGACAGCAGCCTAAAATACCTGAGTCCAAATTATGAGATAAAACAAATATCTATTGGGCAGTTTTCCCCCCATGGTATCAATGCGGCTAGTAATTTTGCTAATAACAACAGTGGCTGGTGAGCAAAAAAGTTAATGTCAAGCCCTGCTTATATAGTTTAAATACTTTTCGTATCAAAGCTTATAGAAGCCGTGTGTTGGCTAGGATATTTTGAGACACTTTGAGGACTGTGTAACATTTGATTTTGTGTTCTGAAGAAGTTATATTGTTATTGTTGAATATTGAATGTTGTTGGCTCTGAGACTGTTATGTTCCTCACTTATGGATACAATTATTTGCTGTATGACTAAATGTAAATTCACCTTTGATGAAATGTTTGTAAGCCATCATAATTTGAAAAACGTCTAATTTTGTGGTTCTTTCCAGATACAGTGAGTTTCACAGATGAACTGCGTACAGTTTCCGCTGCGAGTGTCAGCAGTGTGGATGAACTGTTGGATGGGGTCAGATCAGTGCTGTCGGAGGAGCTGGTTCATCAGGTGGCAGCCTGTTACCACTTTCAGATCACCACAGACTCTGGACAGACCAACAGCTACTATGTGGACCTGACACAAGGTAAGACCGAAGCCCTGTTCAGACCTCCAGTGACTTTGTTGCTGTGTGACGATAGTCTCTGTACTGTGAAGACAAACAATTTTCTTGAATCAATGAATCAAACTTAAGACTTCTGACAGTTTATTTTCCATGTATCATTTTATATCCATATATGTGGTTATAGTCAAATAACACTGTTGCTAGTGTCGCTGGAAGTCGCCAGCTCTCCATTGAAAGTGAATGGGATCCTGTTGCTTGTGTGAATGGAGTTTGAAACTGTGTATTAAGGGCCAGTCACACAGCGAAAACGCATGAATCACGCACGAATTACGATTTTCGTTTCTGCGCGGAGCGTGCGTCGTATGCGTAATTCGTCGGTGGAACGAACGTGGACCGTCAGTGATTGTAAGTGGATGTGCATCAAAGGCGTTTTGTGCGTGATTTTGAGTTTTGAACGATTCAAAAATTTTATTCATGAGTCGGCGTGCGTAGTTTATGCGTCGAGTATGCGTGACTATGCGCGGGACACGCGTCGGCCGTCAGTGCTTATACGTCGGAACTGGTTCGAAACCACGTCCGTCCACTGACGCCCCACCATATCACGCATAAACCGCACACGTATCACGTTCATTCCAATGACAATGTGGATTCTGAAAGTGCTTGTACGTGGAACGTTCGTGAAGCGTGTGTGTTTGGACGCGCTCCGTCAGTGATTCATGCGTCAGGTGTGCGTCGAATGTTCGTGGAATACTTTGGTCAATTTCTCGACGCATAAGCACGCACAAACCCAATCTGTGCGTGAATTTGTGAATGATTCGTGCGTGATCGGCTGTGTGACTGGCAATTAAGAGAATGGTTGTATTTACTCAAAAAAGCCCATTTACCATTGCTATTCACCGCCTACAGCTGGTGTAGTGCCTGCTATTGGTAATCTAAACCTATTTTGGAACAATATCAGGATGGAGCCGTGGCTTAGTGAAGATGCTCATTTGGATGATTTGGGTTTGAGCCTGGCTTGCAACATCTCTGAAATCCTTCTATAATTTCTTAATTTTACTATTAAAACTATTAAAAATTAGGGGGGGGGGGGAACACACAAGTCAGAGGCTGATCAGGGTTATTTTCATTAACTATAAATATTAGCTGGGGGAAAAAAATCAAAAGTGGCCTGAAAGACTTTAGGTCAAAGCACTAAAATTATTAACCGGAAATAAATGTTAAAGCTAAAACTGAAATAAAAATAAAATAAACTTAAATAGTAATATTAAAAAGAAAGAAGACTAAAATGATAAAAGCATGTGAAATTACTAGTACTGTCAAATCGGTTAATTGCATCTAACATAAAAGTTTGTGTATATATATATATATACACTTATTTATGTGTGTGTGTGTGCGCGCGCGCAGATATACATACACGTTGAACAATGAATATCTGGTTGCCTAGAAAAGAGTATAAGAACAATGCATTTTTACAGTGCTTTAATCTACAGTATAAAAAAGGTCACTCTACTAGTCAAAGTACATGATTACATGCAAAGAAAATGAGTAACCACGTATTAAGATTTGTATTGACTGCCCCATTTGGGAATGGTCTCTAGGCCGTTTGTGCATTGTAGTGAAATCCCCTGAATGCTGCCTCAGCAGTTCACTGTGTCTGTGTTCAGGACGCGGAGCGTGTGGTGCGGGCGTCCTGCCGAGAGAGCCGGATGTTTCTCTGTGCATGAGCGAGCAGGATCTGCTGGCCATGTTCCAGGGCAGCCTGCGACCGTTCGCCGCTTACAGCAGCGGCAAACTAAGAGTACAGGGAGATCTGAACACTGCCATGAAACTAGAGACACTCATCAAATGCCTAAAGAAAACATGACATGATTTATATTACTTTAGTTTGTAGCGGTTTCAATTGATTAAAGGCCTAAAGGTTTAAGATTTACTCTGTGAATGTTTAAATACAGGGCTTAAATTATATTTTTTATACATTTTATTGTGATTGCATGAAGAATTTCAGTTGTTTAATTATTTATAATAGTGTGGATTGACCAAGAATTTCAATGTATGTACTTATGTAGACTCAAAATCTGTTTATGGCTGACTTGTCTTGACGTTGGAAATAAATTTTGTATTAAATTATACTAATCTGTTGAGTCTTCTGTTACGACACACACACTTAGCAACATCCTTGAGGTTTGTGTTTATGGGCTGATTCATTACCTTGTCCAAGGCTGACTGTCTCTCGACATTTGACCCTCTTATATTTGGTGCCCTTGTACAACTGTTTATATAGAAAACTTAACATCAAGGTTATTCCACTATGAGCATTTTGATGTATTTATGTTTGTTCACTTGATTCACATACTTTCTGCACATTACCAAAGGGAGACTCCAACCCATTTTTACCACAACACTAATAAACAAACCTGCTTTTTAAAACTTTAACCACTGACCATATAAAGACATGCATAGGGTTCCTATATGATGTTATCTATATTCTCTCATTGTTATTCCCCTAGACATTTCTTTCTTTTTCTCTCTCTCTCTCTCTCTCTCTCTATATATATATATATATATATATATATTCAAACAGACAAAGAATAAAGTTGAGAGAGGCAATCTTTCTTTCTCAGCTGAGTACCATTAATAAAAAATGGACTGGAATGAGGCATGCCGGGAAACTAATCTAACATATAGTCTTCCATTGAGATATAGAATTTTAAAGATTTTCTTCTACAATATTGTTGTTTTTACTGCATTTATCAAATAAATGCATGTTTAAAACCGACAGATTAAAAAATGGTCTGTTTTCAGAGAATTCAGTCATATTAATAGAGATTATTGAATAAATATTTTAAAAATGCACACGCAAATAAAAGAGGGTCTAATCAGGAGATCCTGACACTACGATAAGGTCCTCAATAATAGCCAGTAGGGGGCTCTACAAAGTTGGGGTGGTCTCTTTGCATATGTCCTTAGGATACTTGATGACTCCATCATCCTTGATATGTGAAGTGGGAAGTCATATTTAAGCAAACAGCTGCTTTCCATGAGTGTGAGAGAGAGGAGCGTCAGAGAGAGGCAGTGAGAGCGTGTGATGGACCGCTGGAGTCTGAGGGCCCGTCTGGCTAAGTGTCTGTCCACACTGAAACATGTGCTGCAGGTCAGGACGACCCACGCAGGACGAGCACCTGCGGTCCGAGAGGATAACTCTACTGTACGGCCATTCAATGAGATTCCTGGACTATGGAAGAACAGTGTGGCAAGTCTCTACACATTCTGGAAAATGGATGGCCTCAGGAATATCCACCGGATTATGGTGCACAATTTCAATATGTATGGTCCCATTTACAGGTAATCTTATTTTTTATTTACGACTAATAGTCTTTGTTGTATACAGGATTCCCATGGATATGAAAAATGTGATTTGCACGCCTTAAGAATTAATAGAAATTAAATTAAGTCAAGCCTACTTATGTTTATAAGAACTTTCTCAAATGTTTCATAACCTTTTTTTTTTTGGTCCCAGTTATCACAGACAACTGGAAAATTCAAAAATAATTTTGATAATTGCATAGCTTTCTTGTAGCTCAATCAGTAGAGCATTAGTGTTTACAATGCCAAGGTCATGGGTTTGAGACCAGGGAAAGCAAGAACTGATTTAATGTGTTCCTTAAAACTGGAACAGCTTTCAATTTTAATAAAATAATGGTGACGCCATTGACAATTAAACAAAAACATATTATAACATGATAATATGCCTGTATTTGCACAATAAATTTGGACAGGGAAAAAGTTGGATACTACGAGAGTGTGAACATCATCAAACCTGAGGACGCTGCTATTCTGTTCAAAGCTGAGGGTGACTATCCCAAGAGACTCCGGGTGGAAGCGTGGACCTCCTACAGGGACTACAGGAATCGCAAATATGGCGTCCTGCTAAAGTAGGCTGCGTCTTTCCAGATTAGCCATAACCATGTTTACTGGAGTAGTGAAAGATATTGATTTGTTCCTGCAGAGATGGAGAGGACTGGAAATCTAACAGGATCGTTCTAAACAAGGAGGTCATTTCTCCAAGGGTGCAGGGAAACTTTGTGCCGCTGCTGGATGAGGTCGGTCAGGACTTTGTGGCTCGTATCTATAAAAAGATTGAGAGGAGTGGACAAAATGAATGGACCACAGATCTGTCCCATGAACTCTTCAAGTATGCACTGGAATGTAAGGATTGACACCATCAATAAAAAACAAAACTCTATTAATTTATTTACAATCATTTAACAGAGGCTTTTGATCAAAGTTCCAAATGATTTTTACAGGGATAATGAAAATTCTGTATCATTCTAGTGTGGAAACTACTGGGATATTTTAACCCTGTGTGTTTCTCT
Organism: Rhodeus uyekii; assembly: GCA_037043235.1. Lineage (NCBI taxonomy): Eukaryota > Metazoa > Chordata > Actinopteri > Cypriniformes > Acheilognathidae > Rhodeus > Rhodeus uyekii. The sequence goes on from JAWRVZ010000003.1 coordinate 5,013,547, forward strand.
CAGCCGTGAGTGCTGTGTTGTACGGTGAGCGTTTGGGTCTGCTGTTGGACTACATTGATCCAGACGCCCAACACTTCATCGACTGCATCACCCTCATGTTCAAGACCACCTCGCCCATGCTGTACCTCCCTCCAGCCCTGCTCCGCCGCATAGGGGCCAAAATCTGGAAAGATCATGTAGAGGCCTGGGATGGCATCTTTAACCAGGGTAACACAGTGGCTGCATAGAATGAGATTGTTTGCAAATATCCCGATACTGCCCATGCTGCTGAAAGCAACGTTTAGATAAATATGTAAATATGTGCTGCGCGATGCACATGTAAACAGATGAATATGTAAATAGGTGTTGCGTAAGGGTGCTGGCTATATCACAAATTTTTATGTACTAATATTTCAATATATTTGTTGCGTCCCTAAGGACGTAAGGGTTTTTTTCCCCCGGAATTTTCTTTCTGTTTTTCTATCTTACGAGGGTTGTTGTCTCTGGCCCTTGTACTATCACTCTGACAGCTGGCGCTGATAGGCTGTCTGACCTGTCAATCATGCAAGACGACGTGATTGGCTGTGCTGCCATGAGGGCATGGCATCTCATCTCATCTGATGATCAGCACCTGTAGAATCGCTTCTTAAGGGATGTACTGCTGCACAGCGGGAGAGACTGCTTTTTCTTTTTGTTCTGATTTGTTTGTTTTCTTATTGTTTGAATTTCGCGCACAAGCACTGTGTACCGAGCCTGAACAGTTATGGATAATTGACATCATGCCAGCAACATTCGAAATTCGAAATGTGAACTTACGCAAAAAAAATAAATCTATGGGTGCAGGTTATATAAGGGTGCGGGTTATATAAAGTGCTGGTTATGCGGGCGACCCCCCAACCCCAAAACCCGCGGGATATATGAGGGTGCGGGTTATCTGCGGGAAAATACGGTAAATCAAAACTTCCTAATGTTACTGAGTGAAGTGTTGACACAGGAAATGGTATAGGACTGTGAAGCTTTGGGGGTGTTGATGTACTCCGGGTTGATGGTACTACATCTCCATGTTTTGATCATCGTTTTGAATCCAATCCAAATGTAGTCTTTTCTCAGATGAAATGCAAGAAGTAAGAATTATTTTATTTATTTAAACCAATGGTAGAAGAAAAGTGTTCACCAGCCATAGCAAACTTTTCCAGAAAGTTTGCTTCTGGCAAGTTGTTTCAAACTCCCAAATGAACTTAAACTCAATTTTAGCCTGATTTCGTTCAAAATTACATCACGCCAATTCTTCAATAAATGAATGAGGGCTTTCCTCTTGAAACGTTCACTGATTTTTTTTATCCCTCAATGTGGCTTTTCCAAAGCTGACCGATGTATCCAGAATATCTACAGACAGTTGAGGAAAGATCCAGAAGCCAGCGGGAAGTACCCTGGTGTGTTGGCTAGTCTTCTAATGCTGGACAAACTGTCCATTGAGGACATAAAGGCCAGTGTCACGGAGCTGATGGCTGGAGGAGTCGACACGGTACGATAAATACTCAACATTAGAGAAATAGTTCATCCAGAATAAAAATGGCTTAATTTACTCACCCACATGTCGTTCCACACCTGTATGACTTCCTTCTAAGGAACACAAAAGAAAATCATTTAAGGAATGTTTTCTCTCAGTGGGATCTAATGTTGTTTGTTTTGGACCCCATTGACTTTCGTTGTATGGACAAAAACAATCTTCAAAATATATTTTTTTGTGTTTCACAGAAGTAAGAGAATGACGTGACCGAGTAAATGATTATATATTTTCATTTTTTTTTGTTGTATTACAAAATATGAACTTTTATTTATAAAGTGTTTTTAATAGAAATCTTTTCATGGTTGAGTTATTGGGGTATTTTCTGTATTTTTGTGTGCAGACATCTATCACACTGATGTGGACGCTCTATGAGTTGGCCCGACACCCGGACCTACAGGAGGAGATCCGGGTGGAAATCTCCACTGCTCGTATCGCTTCTAAAGGAGATGTGATGGAGATGCTCAAGATGGTTCCTCTGCTTAAAGGAGCCCTGAAGGAAACTTTGAGGTATACAAACGGTCTACTCAAAAGATAAAACTTTAACTAAAAACTACTATAACAACTAAAGGGACTTGTATTATTTAGATTTTTAAGGGTGATTATTATTAAATATTTTATCTTTCTGTTCAAGGTTAAAGCCACTTACAGCCAATTCCACAAGAAGACTTAGAATTACTTTGTAAACATACAGTGTTATAAGTGATAGGCTTAAAAAGATGAAAAGAAGAATTGGGGAAAATAAAATTATAAAACATTTACTAAAACTGTAAATATGTACGCAATAAAAATGTGACTATAGTGTAATTACATTACTGTAATTACTGTAAATTTATTGTAATTACATAAATATTTTTTGATTTTTTTTATATAAATGTAATACAGTAATCCCTCGCCACTTCGCGGTTCAAGTTCCGTGGCCTCAGTGGATCGCGGATTTAAAAAAAATATTTATTGAAAAATCAAAATTCAAAAATACCGCCATATCGGCAGCCGTTGCTTTGCCGTGATGCACAAGAGAAACGGTTTCCCAGGATGCCAGACAAAGAGAGAAACTCTCTCAGAGGCTTTGTACACGCCCACAGGCACTTAGACAAGACACGTGATTGGTTCCCGGTGCGAGATCGACGAATGAGAGCATGAGTGGATGTATCCCGATGTATCCAGATTTTCACCTAACCCGGGGTTCCAGTCCACATTAACCGCGATAAACGAGGGATCACTGTATAATCCAATTACAAAAACATCATTTTTGGAGTCTGGTTACAAATAATTAGTTATTACCCAGCACTGTGATATATACATTTAATTAGATTTATATAATTATTAGGTTATATGAAGATCTGTAATAAACTAGTTATATAATATACACGACTAGTAATACTATCATAAACTAACATCAAATAGTTTTTAAATTAGACTTTTACTGTGATATAATTATAATTACTTTCAATATTTACACAAATTACAATGTTGTCAGTTTCACCACATGCAACAATATTGACAAAAATGAAGCTTCATCAACTAAACTTTTTGTTGTTCAAAGTGGCAAAGAAACACCAAGAAATAAAAGAAACAATATGACAAGCATTTGGCTTTACCATGTGTCAAAAATCATATAATTTATTTTGAAGGTTACATCCTGTAGCAGTGAGTCTGCAAAGATACATCACTGAAGACATTGTCCTTCAAAATTACCACATTCCAGCTGGGGTGAGTGTGAATTTAAGGAAATTACTGACTTCATTCACAACAAACTAGACACAATACAACTATTCTTATGTCTGTCTGGATCAGACTTTAGTTCAGCTGGGCCTGTACGCTATGGGTCGTGATCATCGGGTCTTCCCGCACCCAGAGCAGTACCGTCCCTCTCGCTGGGTCAGATCCCAGACCCACTACTTCAAGAGCCTGAGCTTCGGGTTCGGCCCACGCCAGTGTTTGGGCCGCAGGATCGCCGAGACAGAGATGCAGCTCTTCCTTATTCATGTATGTCTAAAGAGAGGAATGTTTTGTCCTAAGTGGCTAAATAACGTTGGGCTGATTATATTTCTTATTTGTCATCTTTATAGATGCTGGAGAACTTCAGGTTTGAGAAGCAGAGGCAGGTGGAGATCAGAAGCACGTTTGAGCTCATCTTACTGCCCGAGAAGCCCATCATGCTAACTATCAAACCACTGAACACCAGCAGATAGCAGAGCTGCAAACGGGGAAATGATGTCGAGGACTGAACTGGATGCAACACTTAGGTCTAGGGATGGAAAACAATCGGTCTTTGAGATGTAATGCGTGTCAAAAGATTGGACTCAATTTAAGTTTCTCGTGATCTTAAAGGGATTGTTCTGTCATCATTTACTTACCCTCATGTCATTACAAATCCGATTTCCTTTCTTCTGTGGAACATAAAAGAAGATATTTTTAAGATGTTGGGAACCAAACATATATCTTCTTTTTTCAAAAATTTATTTTCTGGAACAACATGAAGGTGAGTAAATAATGAAAAAAAAATCTAAAAATGTTGTAAATTTAAAACAGGGTTATTACTGTAACTAAAACCATAATAAACAGTTTTTTTTTTAAATAAAATAAACATGAATATAAAAATATTTAGATTAACTTGATGTATTTAAAAAAAAAAGTAAATTAAAATAAAAAATACATAGACAAACACACTGCAAAATTATAAGACTTTAACTGAAATTAAAACAAAAGTTTTAATATTTTTTAACATATTTTGAAAACCAAACATAAAATCTTTTTCAAAATATTAATAAAAACTAAATTAATAACAATAGTAGTTAATAAAATAATAGTAGTTAAATGGTTTTTCAATGATACAAAAATAACACTGATTTCAAATAAGTCTTAATTTCTTAAACTCTCATTTTTAAAAGGTTTGTTGACTTAGTTATTATTATTATTTTCCAGATTTGTAGAATAATAGTAAACGAAATAAAAGAAGAAGGGATAAAAGTAAATTATGTGTGTCTAAACGTTTTACTTGGTACTAAATGTCAGGATGTCTGTTATATTTCAGAAGAAAAAAAATGTTTAAATAAATTTGAGCACATGAATACATCCCAGTATTCTGAAGGATTTTAAATTCATATAAATGAAAGGAAATTGTTAAATATATATATATATAATTTTTTTTTTTTTTACATTTTAATTGTTGTTGTTTTGTTTTTTTCAAAATACTAATGCTGATTAGTCATGATCACTTCAGAGGTTCCAGTTGCCTGTGTCGAGAATGTCTCAATACAGAATCAGTCACACTTTTCTGTTAGGAAATAAAAAAGGACGACTCAGTAGACGATACAATTGATATAGTTTATAAATTTACCAGGTAAAACAAATCTAATGATAATACTGTAATAATAATTGTACGTTTAAATAAACAGAAATTATTTACTCACCACAGGCAGATCAAGAAGAATCATGGTTGATGTTCGAGCGAATCCATGTTGATATTCAGATAGTCTGGTCAACATCTCTTGTTTCTCTTTCCCCCACTGTTTGGAGTTTTCTTTCAGCTGCCCAAATGACAGACATCACAAAGACATGAACACTACAGTGTTCAAAAAACATTATTAATCAAAATTTAAAATCATACATTGTATAGAGCTAGGAACAGGTAAATGTCATATTTTAGGACTTGCTTTTTTGGTAAAAGGATACAGTGGTACAGGAAATTATATGGGAAAGAAAGAAAATATGGGAAAAGTCAAGTGCCAGATTCGAGCCTCGATCACCCACATAAGCACCGCAGCTCAATGTGTCAAGACTGCTCGAACTGCACTCCAACCCATTATTTAAACTATGTGTGAAAGTGAAAATGTTTTCTCCCAGCATTAAAGTATCAAACCTGTTGTTCCAGTGTCTGAATTCGACCCTCAGCTCTCGCCAGCTGTGTCAATAAGTCCAGCTTCTCGCTGTCTGAAAAAGGCTGATGGGACCGAGATCAAAACCATTAATAAAATGTGCACAATAAAGCATTCATGCAGCATGGCTGATGGTGGTCTCAGGTTTACCTGCACAGGCTGCTGAATGATGACAGGTGGGGGTAGATTACGCTGTCTGTCCAGCTCTGCGCGGAGTCGAGAGTTTTCTGCCGCCAGCACAGACTCAATCTCTCTACTCTTGAGCTCATCTGTATACAACAGTACAATTGATTGTCAGTCGCGTTTGACACTTTTTATTGATAAAGTAGTAGATGGACTGGAAATTATGTAAAGAGAGAGAGAGTAGAACAGTTATTGGCATGATGCAGGTCAGGTTTGAACCCAAATTTCCAGCATGAGCACCACAACCACCAAGCCATGGCTCTGACTAATAAATTATTACTGAAATTGATTCAATATGGTTTTTGTTTGTGGTTCCACCAAAAGCAGAAGTAAAAGCACACCTTTATGCGTCACAGCTGTTCTCTTTTTCTTTGAATTTTCATTGATTTCCTTCAGTTTTGCATCCAATATTTTCTCCATCTTTTCAATGACCTGCACACACATTTTACATTAGATACTTGCTAGATATGTAAAGAACTAGTTCAACTAATCATAACCAAGAGCATAGAGAGCTGTTTAGGTTTGTTCATGAAAAAAAATCTGTGGAAATAAAGATATTTAGCGAATAATATTTGTTTTTTCACCGAAAGCTATCATATGTCCTCAGATGACTTGGAGTAAACCAATTCAGTCTCATAATTCATTTCGAGCTTGAACATTTTGGACCGCATTCAATTTCATTGTAAAAAGCAACTGAGACATTCTTCAAAATATCTACTTTTATGTTTTCCAAAGAAGAAAGTTTAAGAGGTTTTGGAATACAGTGTTGTTCTTGTTTCTAAAACTGTTCAGTTTTAGTTCATCCCTTTATGAACTCAGTTCTTATCTTCTGATGGCTATTTCCAGCAGGATAACATGCCATGTCACAAAGTTCAAATCATCTCAAACTGTTTTCTTGAACATGACAATGAGTTCACTAAACTGAAACTGACTCCAGTCACTAGATCTCAATCCAATAGAGCAGAATTGGGATGTGCTGGAACGGGAGATTCAGGCGACTCATGGATGTGCAGCAGACAAATCTGCAGCAAGTGTTTTCATGTCAATATGGATCATAATCTCTCAGGATAGTTTCCAGCACCTTGTTGAATCTGTGCCATGAAGAACTATTATATACAAGCAAGGTGTGGCCGGTGAGTATAAATGTTATATGAACAACATAAACTTAAATGAAAATGTTATAATAAATGAGAATACTATAATAGTTAACTGAGAAATTTTGACAGAATTTAATTTGGGGTGAATTACTCCATTGTCCCAAACTCATGCTCTGGTTAGGATGTTTTGAAAGCTTGACTGTTTGGTGGTCAAAAAAATACTGCTGTACAGAAAGCCTTTTCCTAAATACCTTTTCCTGTTGGCGAACTGTATCCTCCAGTGCAGTTATTTTATTGCCACGAGCCTGATATCTCTTTAGCACAGCCTGCTGCTGTTGATGTGCTCTTTGCAGCTGGACAAACTCTTTCTCAATGTCGTTCTTCTGCAATAAGCAAAATCAAGAGCTAAAACTCTGCACACAGGCCCATTGAGTCCATGCAGTCAGTTAACTCAATTGCCAGGAATCCATCAAGACTCTAGCCAGCCTTGAGTATTTTTAGCTTTGTATCAAACAAGCAATGTGCCATGCAGTCTGAAAACAAATTCAATGACCTGATCCAATCAATGATCCTGGGAGGACAGCATTAATGCATTTGATACAGCATCTCTTTACTGCCAGCAAACATCACAAACGTATGCCAGTCAATGGACCCCTTGAGCTTCAGAAAGGAAATGCGGTCTCTGAGCTCAAAGCTCAAAATCTTTAAATGATCTGAGGGAGACTGGCCTTGATTAACCCACCCTGATGAGCTCGTTTTGAAGCTGTTGGATTCTGTCCTTCTGGGCAGCTGCTTTTCTGCTTTCACTGGAGAGCTTGAACTTCAGAGAGGCTGCAAAAGTGCCAGAGAAGATTCAGTAATGCTTAACGAACAAGCAAAAAGACTTTTACTATACATGATATATTTAAAATGAATCTCTTTCTTCTGTTTCTTCTGTCCAGATACTAAAGTATCCTCTGAAAACCTTTTGCCAAGTATATACTTTTATATATAAAATGTAATATGAAGGATTGCAGAAACATCATCAAATGGTGTGACCATGATACTGTGGAGATATTTTTGGAAAAAACATTCCAGACATTATATAAAACCCTGAAAGCTAAACAGTGCTTTTGCTGTAGAGAGGAAATGAAAGTCTGCATTTGCTTTGAAGGCCTCAAAGGTCTTTGACGTGTCTTTTAAGCAGAACCTTGTGTTTGTGTGCATACGAGTGTGTGAGGGACACAAACTGTCCTTCAGCAGATAAGGCAGTAAGTGCTTATCAGATTCCTTCAGCTAAATGAGAAGTCTTATCAATCTTCAGCACAGCTCAGTGAGGACATGACACCTGTGTAAATCACTCCACGCTCACAGCTTTTAACATCCAAAATGTGATATTTCAGTAGTCATTTCCCAAAACTTTTGTCTGAGGTTGTTTAATTCTTTCTGCATATGTATATTCACATATGTACATCATCTCTCCCTGTTAATTATCTCTGTTAAGCAAAGCAAGGTAACTATTGCAAGCTAACTATTGCTAATGCTAAGTATAATGTTTGTTTCGAATTATCATTTAATTGTAATAATTTGTGCTAAAAAACACTCAGAACACCTTAGTGGTGTTTGCTAATTAAGCTAACTATAAGTATTAATCAGAGCATGACTTATATGTTCATGCTACGGTCATGAATAATACCTCAAATCAGGCGCTAGTAAAACACCTTACCAGTAAACTAACTATTCCTAATAGCTACTTATCATTAAGAATATATGAGCATAATTTGGTCATTCGATCTGCGGGGATACCTCAAATGATGTGTTAATCATTCATATATCACCTTAGCTAAGTAAAAACAAGCCAAATATTGCTGGTATTTATCATTATTAATCTTCAGAGCAGTCAGTCTGTGCTAAAGACAGTCAGTCAAATAATTTGCTAACTGTGATCATCTTAATGGTGTTTGGAAAGTAAGCCAACTGTTGCTAATACTTTATAGGCTACTTATTTTATACTAATATACAATACTTTAATTTTATACTAATCACAGGTCAATTTGTTAGGTTTGACATGAATGATAGCCTACTGCAAATCATTAGCTAACATCACTCAGAGCACCTTAGCATGTTTGCTAAATAACCTAGCATTTTTTAAGTTGTGGATTAAGTTTTAAAATGCAAAAAATTAATAATTGATGCCAGGATGATGTTAAGAAAACTGGCATGATTTGATCTAAATAATTTTTTTTACTGGCTACCATCTGGTTAATTTTCGTGGTAATGTTTCAAGAACATTTTCATTCACAATTCTTTGCTGGTGGAATGATCTCCCTGCCTTCATCTGGAAGGCAGAATCCAATATTCAAAAGACTGCTAAAAACTCCCCTTTTTCATGAGCACCCACCTAACGTGACACAACATACCACCTCAACAACATAATTTTTTTTTTTTTTAATTAATTAAATTTCCTCTATTCCCCAGGCTTGTACTACTTGTATGTGTAATGTTTGAAACTTTGTATTGTGAGACTCTTGTGTACTTTTGCATCTTCAGGATGAATCGCTTTCTGTATTCCTCAAATTGTAAGTCACTTTGGATAAAAGCGTCTGCTAAAATGAATAAATGTAAATGTAAAGGGCTGAAGAAATAGCAGCATCTGGCAATCAGTGAAGGTTAAGTGTGTAAGAACAATCTCTTGACTAATCTTTATAGGTCTATGCTTTTTAAATGAGGTTATAGTGGAAGGAATTATATACCGATCCGGTCAGCAATCTCGGTCTTGGTCATGATGTCAGTGTCAGTGTCATCCAACAGGGTGCGGCCCAGGTCCTGATGCAAGGAGAGGTCATGCCGCAGCTGACCGTTCTCAGACTCTAGTCTGCTCACCTGAGAGCGCAGGCCGATGATGTCATCCGCCATCTTATGCATAGCCGCACGATAGTTTTCCACTTCCTAGAGGAGAAATAAAAATGGATTTGTACATAGTAATGGTCCAGTAAATTGGGAATATGAACCATCAATTTCCATTTAGGAGACTATTTCAAAGTACTGCTCCAAAAAATTAAGGGAACACATTTAATTCACGCATTGGATTTCAATGAATGAAATAATCAATTTGAAAAATCTGTTCTTTTGTCAGCCCTTATGAAGTCTGTTTCTAACCATTTGGTCAATATTTAATACTAGATGCAAAATGGTGCTTAAAATTAAAAGATATGCTTTCAACTTAATACAAAATAGTGTGCTTTCCACATTTTTTCCCCCACAGTTTCAATACAATGGCAATTTAACAGTTATTTATTAATTCTGTGAACAATTACAGACTATAGACGGTAAAATATATGGCTGACTTTATATTGTAGCAAGGAATTGCCTCATACCAGGATCATAGTAGTTTGAGGTCACTGGCATAATTAGTTTAAAGGTTTTTAGACATTGAGATGGCGTCAATGCAATGCTTAAGTTGCTTCGGTTTCCCGCCACTAGGTGGAATCAAAGTCACATGTTCAGTCGGGACGCTGAGGGAAACTTCGAGCCTAAACAACAGCAGCATGTTTGCACGTGACGCTTGTCTGGACCTGACTATACGCCCAAATAACATTCCTTTTTAATGCTTTGCTTGAAACATTTTTAAAGGTAAGCCAGATATACTGTTGTTTTTTAAGTTTGGTATCGATAAAATAGATGCTAGCAGATACTGGAACAAGAACTACAGATAATATATGCATAATATACTGTACATCAAATACAAATCCACCAAATGAAAGGCATTTTCTTTCTATAGAATCAATTTTCTGTAAATGTTAGACATTCAAAACATTCAGGCAAACAAATCACCATAACATATCACCAAAAATAAAGTGTCAAATCAAAAGTGTCCATGTTAAAGAACAATTCTATATTTGAGTGAGTAATAATAATTAAAAACATACTTACTCTATTGCGAAATGGGGTTTGGTTTAGGGTTAGTTGCATGTAATTTTGCATAACTCATAATTGTTTAATTATAAGTAACTACATGTAACATGTAACCAAACTCTTACTAAACTGTTACCAAAGTTTGACTTTTAAATACATTTTAAATCATTATGTTTTAATAATATTTAGTCTTGCTTTAAGAAGTACACTCATTTTTATGGGATGAATACTAACGTACATGTAAAGTGCTCGATTACAATTTTAACTGTAGCATGTTATATTTAAGTTAATGTGTTTAAAATGGTAAATATTAGTTTGCCACAAATGTCGGGCAGTACGTCAGCAGTCCATTTGAATTATATTTCAAAGATAATAGAATTATAAAATTACATATAAAGGTGTATACTTAATTCCTACTTAAGTGGGCCATAAAAGCACTAACATACAATTAAATGTTTAAAACATTCAGTTCATACATGTATAATCTTTTAAAATATATCATTTCCATAATGAGCACTCTTTCCTTTCTTTTTTTAAATATGCTTAATTGTACCTTTTTTGACAAGAGTATTCAGACAAATAGGATGAACAAAGTATAACAAAGCCTTTATATTTCTAGTATGCCGTCATTCTGGCATCTACATTTGTCAGCATGTTTTAACTTCAGTTCATTCTATAGAACTGAACAATAGCATTTTTGAGTCATTGTATTATACTAAACAGACAGCAGATCAGGGCCATTGTGGGATGTGCCGCACTTCCAGGCATCCTTTTGTGCCATTGTGTTACTCGTATGTCGCATGTCATGTAACATGCCACCGAAGCTTCTGCTTTTTAAGCAGGGTCACTGTGTGCAGGAAGGGGGTCCGCGCCGGGTGCGCGGAAACGGGAGGGGTGGGAGAGGGACCGATTAGGCGATTCCAATCTGGGCCAGTGTGCTTGTGACTCCCTGGGGTTGTCTGAAAGAAATTGAGCGCTTAATTGAAAGGGCACACATGCAAGGTGAGAATGATGATCGGTGATGAGATGGGGCCCGCAGAGGGGAGGAGACGGAGGGAATCATCTGAACCCAATGAAAAAGTGAATGGAGAGAGAGAGATTGGTCCCCGTAGACGCCGCAGACAGAGGCCCTGCGTAGTCTGTACTGTTGCTTCAAACAATCACAATATAAAAGCACATATGGGCTGCTCTCTTTCTTTCTCTGCAGGGTGCTTTGCAATGATTCTGTTATGATGAGAAAGGCAAAGCCAATACAGTCTTTCCATACTGTATCATCAATCCTTCATACTGTAAAATGAAGGTTCACCTTGAAATGGTCTTGAGGGCTTTTATTTGAATTCCTGAATCATGGTGTGAATATTCATGAGAAATTCTAACATAATAAAGTACACTTTTTACGCATATGCTAAGGTATGCGTAAAGTATAGGTGACTTAAATAGTGTCATCAATACAGTACATGGGTACACTATCTAACCACTTATAACCACAAAATCGCATACTATAAATACTACATTTGGTTTGAAACGTACTTTGCGACTGTTAAAATAGTACATTTATAGGATGAATGTGTGTAGTATGAATAACAATCAGACGTACTACATCTGCCATGTTGGTACCATCATGTGACCTACCAGCGCCAGTTGCATCGCTTCACTGCCATTCATAAATCCTCTCCTTTGACCTCATTGGATAGTAAAGTGTCTATCGTATGCACACTTCAGTATCTCACCGCAAGTAGTTGGTTATCCGGGTGCTTTTCACCAACAGTTTTATGAGTACTATGAATTCAGACGTACTACTCAGATCACATTGTTTTTCATCTATTGTATATTATGGAATTACGCATATTTGGAAACAGGGATGCTCTGTATCGATTCTCCGCAGGCCTTGCACTTCTAGTTTTTTGGTCTAACTACTTGGTTCACAAGGTGGCATAACTGGCCTGGGCCTTCATTTCGCAGCTTAAAAAATAAAAAATGGAAGCGATGGCAACAAACTACTGGAGACTCAACTACAGTAAACGCCCAGTTGACAAGGATTTTGTGAGGCAGTTAAGAGATAAATACAACTCTAGCTTAAATAAAAACAACAAAGGCATTTTTATCGGTCATGACTTTTAGAGAGAAATAGCGCAGACACTTAACAAAGATTAAAGGTAATGAAGGCAATTTCAGAAAGGCTAGCAAAAACAAGCTAGCCTTGAAAGTGTAAGATCCCACCCTCCCTTAAGAGAGCTTTCTCATGCACAACATCACAATAATAATGAACATAAACAACTTACAAAGCTCTTATTTGTGATGCCTGCCTGATGCAGATTAATTTCGGTGTTGATAGTGACAGTACACAACACTTCTACCAGGAACATACATAAGTCTACATTTTATTACTTACTTGAGTTTGATGTTCAGCGACTTCATCTGCATGAGGGTCAATTCTGAAATCAGGTGCTGATGGACTGAAAAAGAAAATTTTACAGCAACAAATAAAAGTAAATGGAAATTCTGGGTTCAAACCAAAGTCATCAGGTGATATACTTTTACCTTTTTTGTGAATGCACGTCAAAGGTTTGGTTGAGCTGAGACTTTGACTTTTTTTGTGGTACAGATTCTGTCCTGGTCTGAGTTTTAGGGTTTTTGACAAGGTGAAGATACTCCAGGAGGATCTTCGAGAGAGCGTCGTGTGAGGGCAAATCATACGAATCCCTTCCCATCTGAGGGGAAAATAAACAGCATGTTTAAAGTCACTATGAAATCAAAATTGACAATGCTTATTTTGCTATGTAACGTTTCAGTTTACTATAAATTCATACACAATCACACAGTGTGGCTCATAAACTTTAATAAAAACAAAATTCCCTCTGTCTTCTCTTCTTCTGGTGGAACAATCTGTTATGAGATTGACCAATAGCAAACCACAACCATCCAACCATCCAATCAACTCCCAGTGGACAAAATCAAGTCCCACTCTAAATTTCTTCTTGTTTTAGAAGCGGTTTTACTCAGATAAACATCACAACTTTTGTTTCATACTGACTTTAATAACAGATCAAACTGACAAAATGCAGTAGAGACAGTTGACACTACAGAGAATGTAAAAATACAGCTTTTTTTGCCTAGACAAACTACTACAGTATATTAATGTATATCCTAGTACTTACAGAGCGGGTCTTTGGCCTGCAATATTTCTAATTTTCAAATATGTACAGTATCAAACAACCTACTCATTAAATCAAAAACGAGTCTTGTGAGACTGAAAATAGAAGGAAGGTCTTAAACTCATCGCCAAGCACAGTCTGTTATGGTAAGTACATACAATACGCTTTACCCTATAGTGTAATGCAAATAGGACAGAAGTCCAACTACCACCAACCCGTCTTGTTCAAACAAACACTCCCTTTGTAACCTCTCTCTATCATCTCACTTAAAAAGGATCCTGTTTCTTCTCCATTCTACCATAAATCACCATATGCAAAGACCTGTTCTGAAATCGTCAGTAAAGGACAGCATCAGTTTACAGGTTACCTGTGTGCTCGCGGGTTCATTCTGTGGTTTCTCAGAGTTCTGCATTAAACTGAAAGGTTCAGAGATCTTGTGTGGAATATTAAATAAGTGAATGAATAGCTGGATGAAGAGACAGCTCTGACTCTTAGTAACCTGATCTTGGGTTACCACAACACAAATCCTGCCTGGCAACTTTTAAAGAGAAAGCACAACATTCATGTTAATCAAGATACACCACAGATACACTGAGAATAATTTGATTATGTTTAATAGTGAATGTATACTTGATTATATATTGCACATTTATATTTAAGTATTGTTTTCTATCAAAGTCATGAGCCAAAACATAGTAACCACTCCCAGGTGAAGTGAAAAATGTAGATAATTTCCTTTAAGGTCACATGTCAAGCTCTGAGTAGATTCATGTACGATCAGTTCTTGAAGTAAATGTGTTGTATGCAGCTGAAATGGGGCAGAAGTAAAGACCTGAGAGACTTTGGGATGGGCTGGACTGATTTGGTCAGATTATCTTTGAAATGGCAAGGCCAACACAAGTGTTGCTCTGGTCAGCAGTGGCGAGAACTTACCAACAAACAAACCACAAACCAGGAACAGGGTGTTGGGCATCCAAGGCTCATTGATGCATGAAAGCAACAAAGATTGTTCTGGTCTGAACCAATAGGTCTACTTTGGTGGCTATGGTAGGAATGTGTCACAACACAGTGCATCACACACGGCGTAGACCAATCAGAGGGTCTATGATGACACTGTTTTTCCACTGTCGAAAGCGCCTGAAATGGGCACACAAGCGTCGGAGTTGGACCTTGGAGCAGCGAAAGAAGGTCACCTGGCCCAATAAGTCGTGTTTTCTTTTACAACACGTCGATGGCCGTGTACGTGTGTGCCGATTCACAATTTGAGTCTGATGTATCTTGACATTGTCATCCTGGAATATGGCCATGATGTTTCTTCCTACATGGTTATTTGAGAAATTAAAAGCTACACACTCCATTTAGGGTGTGTGAAGAACTGTAGAAGAGCTGTTGCCGAATATATAACATGCCAGAAACATAATAATCACTGCAATAATGATCCAATTCTCCAAACTCTTAAGCCTTTGCATATTTAAATTTAAACTGACTAGCCAAATAATACTTGATCAATTTCACTGATGCTGCATTTATGCACATACAGGTATCAGTATAAAGTCAAAGACCACTTGTATTGGTTGTATAAGAAAATAAAATAAATTAATTTGAGCACATTACATTTAAATGTTAAAATTAATTTAAAAGCTGTTTGGTCTTAAAAGAGCACCATTCTGTTTCCTGAAAGGCCAAGTTAAATCAATGCTGTAATCTCAAAGGCTGTGGTCTGGACTGTGGCATACGGGTCTGCAGGAAGAGATTGATGAGCAGCGACTGCTAATGACTTCTGCTCATGCTGTGATGAGCTTGTTCCTTATTCTGAGAGTGTCTGTCAGCTCAGCACGACACCTGTACACTTCCAGCAGGAAGCAGCTTCCAGAATAGATCAGATGTTCTTCAACAGTAGCCAGATTCAAATCCAGACTCAAAACACATCTGTGTTTAGCTGTGCATTTATTGAATGAACGCTGTGCTATGTCCGACTGATTGCACTGTACTGTATTTTTGTATCCTGGTTTTATTCTAAACTTGTAATATATTTTATATCATTTTTTATTCTCACCATTCATTCTATTTATTTCTCTTTCTTTTAATTCTTATGTAAAGCCCTTTGAATTACCATTGTGTATGAAATGTGCTATATGAAATAAACTTGCTTAAGGGCCAGTCACACAGCCGATCACAAACGAATCACTCACAAATCACGCACAGATTGGGTTTGTGCATGCTTGTGCGTCGAGAAATTGACCAAAGTATTCCACGAACATTCGACGCACGTCCGACGCATGAATCACTGACGGAGCGCGTCCAAACAACGAACAAGCACTTTCAGAATCCACATTGTCAGTGGAATGAACGTGATACGTGCGCCGTTCATGCGTGGTTCATGAGTGATATGAAGGTGGGGCATCAATGGACGTGCGCGGTTTCGAACAAGTTCCGACGCATAATCACTGATGGCCGATGGCCCGCGCATAGTCACGCATACTCGACGCATAAACTACGCACACCGACTCCACAATTTTGAAAGGGTGTCAATAATTTTGTTCAGCCCGTTTTTGGAGTTTTGTGTGAAATTATGTGAAATTAGATTTTTTTCCCTCCTTTTTTTTGTTTGTTCCAGTATGCACAAAGGAAATAAACGTGTATACCAAACATGTGTTAAAGCAATACTTTTCTGTGAGCAATACTTAATTTTCTGGAAAAATGTCAGGGATTCCAACAACTTTGGCCATGACTGTATAATCTGTGTTTTAAATATTATTAACTCTTTTCAATTTAAATATATTATAAAATAAAATGTATTCCTGTGATTTATTCAGCTGTCAAAGCTGAATTTTCAGTGTCACATGATCCTTCAGAAATTATTCTAATATGATGATTTGATGCTCAAGAAACATATCTGATTATTCTCAATTGGTAGAAACCTTGATAAAAAAAATTCAGGATTCTTTGATGAACAGAACGTTCATAAGAACAGTGTTTATTTGAAGTAGAAATCTTTTGAATCTTAAATGTCTTTATTGTCTCTTTTGATCAATCTTTTAATCTAATTCTTATACTGAAATAAATAAAAATTGGCATTACATTGGCATTTTAAATAATAAAAGGTGTTACCTTAAGGCTGTGTGTGTGTGCGCACGCATGCGTGTATGTGCGTGTGTGTGTGTGTGTGCGTGTGTGTGTCAATCACGTCCAGATGAGCCTGTTTATCACATCGCTCTCACGAGACAAAAAGCAATACTGCTGCAGACGGCCATGCTGAGTCCAATAACAATATGCAATTAGTTTAGAACCAAAACAGCTTTCTTTTCTTGAATAAAAAAAGAGGCAATAATTTGAGGCAATATTTGAGATTGTTTGTGTTTTTAATTTCTATAAATTTCTTCCATTTAAAAATAAGAATGCAAATTTATCAAATCATTTGTCTCTCTAACTTTTATTGCTATGGCAACACCGCAGAACAAAACCCATCAAGAGAATTGCAGAGAATTTTTCAACCATACGAAAACGAGACGCTGTGAAAAATGACCAGCAGTCAGACGAAATCAAAAAACAACAAACCAAAGCCAAAGATGCAGTTTATTTTATTCCCATGCTAAAGTGAAAGAGATTTCTACTTTTTAATGAATACAATTACTTGCAAATCTTGTATGTTTTCAATTTGTGGAAGTCTAAGCAAGTATTTAGATGTTTTTCCAGTTACCCTCTCAGGCTTAAAATATTAAACATAGTAAGCAAGATCTAATAAGGTAAATATTACTCCTCCAAACCGACTACTTTAATTCCCAATGAATTATTCACTCTGTCCTTGCAGCTATGTGCTCTGAAAGAGACGATGAGAGCAGAAGAGAGAGCAAACGGCATCGAACAGGAAAGGGAACGTTTAGAAAACCTTCATTTCACATTCAGACCATCAGAACGTTCGCTACCTCAGGCAGAGGCGAGAACCGATCCGTTTCCATCAGACCAGGACGGATCTGAACAAAGGAAGAAGATGTGAGGGGACGGGGTAAGAAGGCTGTGACACTAGATTGGCCGGTGATTGCAGTGTGCCGTACAGTCTGTGCTGTCTTTTTTATCCCTGCATCTGTATTCAGCACACAACCTACTAAACACAGCAAATGGGGCTTCAGAAGACTGACAGGACTGAGTCTGCCGCCACACGGAGCTCAATTACCCTCAGAACGGGGCGATGTCTCCAGAGTCTTCTCCACTGAGATGCTCTGTCTTTATCGCTCTCTATGTCCTTTCCTATATGGTTTTTGGCTCACTTTTTTCTATTTTTCAACACACATCACATTCTTTGACTTAATAATCGTATACCTTTTAAAAACAGATATCTTTAGTGAAATCAACTCAATTAAACACATTTAAAGTCACCATTAAATCAAAATAGACGATTCTTACATTTTGTATGGAATATTGCAGCATTTATTCAAAGTTATTTATCTTTGCACATCATTATTTTTTAATCAAAATAACTTCCCCATGAGGGCTGTCACTCACACAAGATCCACCATTAGCAAACCACAAACATCCAAACTATTTCCCATGAGCAAAATCAGGTGGAAAGCAAGACAATTTTTGGATATTTGTCACAATAGGGAGGAAAAAACATTGTGGCTCACGTTTAATGACGAACACAAACTCAAGTGTGTCAATTCTGTGGCGCTAATAGCAATAAACCAATTTTTAAGATTATCTAGTTCATATTTATCAATTATCTAGAATAATCATCCAGTGAAATCATAGATTGCACAGGCCGATCCTTTGCATGCAGTCTGCAAACAATCACATCATTATTGCATAGCTCAAGCTGATTGGCCTGCAGCCAATGAGATTGCTAGCTCAACATAATTAGTCCGGTTCAGGTTTTACTGTAGGCTGGCCCAAGAACCTGCAGAACCTGATTTCACCAAGTGCAACATGTTCCGGGATCAACATCTTCATTGATCCTGGAACAAAATTCCATTTAACTAAGAAGATTTGAGGAAAAAGAGTTTGTCAAGTTTAGGCTTCCAACCAGGGTTAGGTGCTTCTACATCAGTGTTATTAATCTATCATTTCTCTTTGATTTTAGGCATAAGTACAGGCAGAGTTAGCTTTAGGGGTGGAGATATGCTTAGGATTAAATTTCTAGACAGGAACGTTGTTCCAGGATCAACAAAATATGTTGACCCACGAACGAGTCTAACTCTGCAAAGTTAGTATGTGCCTGAAACCTTCCACCTCCCCAGCTCCACCTGCATAGGGCTACATCTATATTAATCCAGATACATTTGAAAAAAGCATTTTCACTTCAAATAGCACTTCGACCATAGTGTTTCTTGTCCACACTGAAACATCGGACAGTACTAATTTCACCTGTGCCTCATGATGATACCGTTGGAAAAGACATAATAAATATATCATGCAACTCTTCTGCCAGGATAATTTTATTTAGCAACATATCTCTGATGCATCCAGGTCGCACTCAATCACCATTGGTCTAAAACACAGCTGCTCTCATGCTTTGCCGCAGGAAAGCAAATGCAAGTACATTTTCTGCCATCTTTGCAGGACAGTTATTTGAAGAGTGTGCAAAGTAACATATTTTAGTTACTGTGTGAAAGTGAATAGCACATAACTGGTACAATACTGGAAGAAATATTCATCATTGTCTTCAAATACCTCATACCCGTGTCTCATTGTGAAGGCCAAAATAGAGAGAAAAGGTTGTTGCGTGTCTGTGTATCTTGGCTGTATTTGCATCAGCAATAGTGAACAGCAGAAGCGTAACAGATCTAGTTCACCAAGACCAAATACATTACATTCATTACATTCAATTACATGCTAAAACTAATTTGAGATTGAACTGAAGTTTTCAAACAGGTTTACTTTTGTGTCACTGCTTGGACAAACATATAGTCTCGCTCAAAACTCATGCCTATTGGTTGAGCCAGAATTTACCATTTCTTTTTAGACTTTTTATTTTAATTAAATTTTTTATAAGTTTATTTATCATTTTAATTAATTCTTGCATCAAAAACCATTTGTAATGTAGCTATTTAAAACAAATTTTCAACCTCTCTCTAAACACTAGAATTAAACCAGCTGTATAAAAACCATACTGTACCTTTAACAATTTTCATATGCAAATAAACCCTTTCATGATTGGCTAAGCTCTTAGCTTGTAAAACAAAAAAGTCTTGACTGTCGAATATGCAGGTGTGGGTATATATTAATCTGCTCATGGCTGAGATGTCAAGCCCATGCCAGTTTTAAAAACAATTTCAAAAGAGCAGGGAAATCCTGTAAGGTAATAAATAACGTGAACTTCTACAAATGAATCAGTTGAATCAGGTTTCATCCACCCATTCATTTTATCTCTTTCAGTCTGGACTCAAAGACCTTTTGATTTTAAAACGGCATGCAATTTTTTCTCTCACACTTTTCCTGTCAACCCTCGCCCTCCCAGCAACAGGCGCCTGGATGTGTTAATGGAGGTACCGATGATGGTGTGAGTGAACATGACACAAAGAAGAGTGTTTCTGAAAATATACATTCATACACCTGCTGTTTTGAGCTTCTTTAAAGGAAAAGTATCATAAAAGTTCCATCCAGCTTGTGCACTACATCCAAATATTCCACAGTCATATGATGGTTTTATATGAGATACAAACCAAACTTTCACCGTTCCACTTCATAAAACGTGCAGCGCATACAGAGAACTATCATTTAGTTCGAAAACATTATCTTGAATGAAAACAACTAAAATACACTTTTATTTGCCTGCAAAAATAAAAGTCCCATCAATATCCATACGAGCACACAGAAAAGCAATCTATTCCAAAGTATCTCATTCATATTAATGTTCAATAGAAAGAATCACACCCCCTGCCAGGCGATTCAGATGAGGGTGTGAAAAAGCCGAACACTGTTTTATCTTTTCTGTATGTGTGTGTGTGTGTATGTGTACAATCTGATAGCCAGATGAATTTTTAATGCATCGGTCAGATCCACATCCTCTTCCTTTAACAGGAAGCAGAGTACAACTTCTTTAATTTCTACTGCTTGTAATGTTTATCTCCTCACTTATTTAGAGGATAGAAAATATACACTGTTAGTAGTGTACTATATGCATAAGTCTTTACATTTTATCTTTTTTTATAGTCTTAATTCTTAAAATCTCATGTATACATTATGGATTAAACTGATGATGTAGATACAACTTAAAAAAAAAAAAAAAAAATATATATATATATATATTGAATAAGTATATACAAATATATTATAATATATAATTCTATATATGTATATCATTACATTATATTATTTGTTCAAATAATGGTTAAAAAACATTTGTTTTGAGATTTTGTTATATAGTGGATGTATGTACATTATCAATATATGATCTTATTATTAAAGAAGCTATCCACAGAATATAAAATAAATTCAAGTCGAGCCAAAACCTTTCATCAATAATTTAAAATCGTACTGCTGATAATCTCATTAGTTTGGTGAAATCATGTTTATCAAATGGGATTGTGCACATGGAAGCTTCAATGACTGATCCTAATTCACATCTAATACTCTTAAACATCATTATCACTGCTTAAATCCAACTGCATTCCATTGTTTGCCTTTGGATATGGCAAACGGCACACCATGAAATAAATCAATTGATTCCCAAGTGGGCTGGACTGGCTAGGCAAGATCTCAGTAATGCCTCGTCAGCAAAGTGAACATGTTCGAGTGGAGTATGTGTGTGTGTGTGTGTGTGTCTGTCTCAAGGACAGCAGCTTTTGTTGAAGGATACATCGACTCCCCCTCAGCCATTCCGACTAAACTGGGTGAGGACAGGAAAACCAAATGTGAAATTCAGTGAGGGAAAATACCTTGACGTAACCAGAGGAGATCCCAAACACTTTCAGAACATACATTTGATTTCAATACTCAAAGGTATGGGGAATTTGTACACATTCAGTCACTAACTACCCAGAATTCAATGCAAACCTCTCAAATCCTCAACAATCCCACTTTACCCTGTTGAAAAGCATCTGTTGCAGTCTGCATTTCCCACAAGGCTCCACTGACCTTTCAAAAGCGCAAAACATGCAGCACCTAATGGCTTACACCAAATCTGACATTTACACAAGGCTGACTGCTGATAAAAAAACTAAAAAAAAACTAATGGTTTTCATGCCCAAAAGGCAGTTGGTTTCGATCAAAGAACAGCTTTGAAATGTGGTTTTTGAGGAAAACTTTTATTTTAAACTATTTTAATGTACACACCTAAATATCAAACATTTTGAATCAACAACATTTTCAACCTCAAATTATTCACTTGCATAAAGAATTTAGGCATGTCTTGCCGACAACCTGGCTATTTGAGACGAGATCTAGATCAGCAAGCCAGTGTAGTCTAACAAACAGTAAGAAGGACACCTTGGGTAAGCCAGGAAGGAGGCGCCAGGCAGTCTGGGAGATTGATGGAAAGGCAAAAAGTATGATGTGAATCACGTTTGATACTTTGGCAAGTCTGCGGCCGGTTATCGAATTCAGATCAGTGCTTTTTCAAAGCCTGTGGCTGTATGATTCACATCTTTATTTGAAAATGCATTAGTGGGCACCTCCATTAAAGCAGCAGATAACCCATCATTCTATATCCTTGTTTGAAGATAACTGATGCTGACATCTGTGCTTGAATGAAAGCATGTGTTAGTGCAATCGGTTTGTGAGATTTTGTTAATGGGAATAGCATATGCATAGAATTTTAGAATAGTGAATTCATTTTTTTTAATACTATGGTTAACTGGTCCTCTAATTTTGTTTGAATCACCAAACAGCTGATTCGTTCATAAAACACCTAATTCAGGAATATTCATTCATTCGTTCATTCATCGATTTAAGAAACACTGATTCATCTAGGAATTATATTATATTACTGATTATAATGATTATATTTATAAGCAAGTTACTGAATCTTTCACTCAACTGATTCATTCAAAGCACTGATTCATTCAGGAAAAAACCAAGTGACTGTCTTTATGAGTGAGTCACTGAATCATTTACTCAGACGATTAATTCAAACACTGATTCATTCAGAAACAAAGCCAATTAGTGTCTTTATAAGTGAATCAGTGAATCATTCCAATGTATTCGACACACTGATTCATTCAGGAACAAAACAAGTGGATGTCTTTATGAGTGACTCAATTAATCATTTACTCAGACGTTTCATTCAAACACTGATTCATTCAGAAACAAAGCCAATTAGTGTCTTTATGAGTGAATCAGTGAATCATTCACTCAGACCAATTTATTCGACACACTGATTCATTCAGGAACCAAACAAGTGGATGTCTTTTTGAATGATTCGCTAAATCATGCACTTAACTGATTTGTTCAAAAATATTGATTAATTTAGGAATGAAGTAAGTGACTGCATGTGAGAGATTCACTGAATCATTCACTCAACTGATAAAACATGGGATAAAAACATGAATTCATTCAGGAAGGAAACAAGTGACAAGTAAAAATTGAGTAATGCAATCATTCACTCAACCAATTTGTTCAAAAACAAGATTTAATTCAGTCATCTATTTCACACTTCCCCGTGCACTAAATGCTTATCCTTGTGAGATTTAATTAAATATAATCTTATAAAGATTATAATTAATTAATTCTAATATTTTACAATCCTGCTTCAGTCCAGAATTATTTTGCATGTTTATAGTTTGGTCTGCTGACCTCTTATGAGATTCGCCAAACCTACAGCACAGTCACACTTAACAGAATTGCTTTAAAATGAATGACTGTGCCGGAGTTCATTACTCTGATTACCTTTTCCTTTTACTGACTCTATAGCACATGGTCAAACATGCCCGAATCAATGCTGCATTGTGCTATGGTTCTTCCGTAGCCTTTAATATATAAACTATACAGAGAATGGTGTATACATTCAATTGAGAGAGTGATTACGATCAAAATGCTACCAGCATCTCTATCTGAGGCCGCAAACATGGAGTCCATGGGCGGAAATTGAATTTTTGAGGTTGAGAGTGACAAATCGAACCCCGGGTAGCTTAAATGAATGGAACAAAATGCAGATTAAAAAAGGATCTCTGTAGGAGGGAAGCAGATGACCTCTGACCCTGCGATTATTCAGCCTGTGTTCTACCTGATTTATATAATGGCAGCTCAGTGTAAGGTCTCTAAAGATGGGGGAGATAGACAGGGCCATTACTAAGCATTGAGCTCATATAGAGAAAACGTCTTCACAGAAGAATTTAAAGGGATAGCTCAATCAAAAATGAATATTCTGACAAAATGTTTCTTTTTTGCTTGGGAGCCCATTGAGTGATTGTTGGGTCAAAAACATTTGAAACATTCTTTAGAACAATATCCATGATCGTTGAACCCAAGTTTTGGGTCGGTACAATGTGCAAGGAAGATTCTACTTCTCACCAAGGCTGTATTTATTTGAACCAAAAAATTTAAAACAATATATTTATAAATTTTATTACAATTTAAAACAACTTTTTGTCAGAGATTATTTGTTCAAAAAAAGAACAATATTTATATGAAACAGAAATCTTTCGTAACATTATGTCTTTACTCTCACATTTGGTCATTGTGTAGTTTAATGTTCTCTTGTTGAACAAAAGTATTAATTTCCATAAAAAACGTACTGACACTGAACTTTGAACGGTGCTGTCATACAGGTTTAGAACAGCAAGAGTAAATAATGTATGACTAAATTTTTATTTTTGTGTGAAATATCTAATGAAGCAACTGCCTGATAAGAAAGGATGACAAATTTATGTTGAAAAACTGGGCAAAAAAGAGAAAAAAAGATTCAAGACGCAAATGCAATATTTACACATCATTTCTATTAAAGAATTGCACTGGGTATATGAGAGCTCAAATTTCTTTTTCACTATTCTTTCTTCAACTTCCTCCTTTCCCTGTCTGTCTGCATCCCTCTCTCATGCACGAGCTGCTATAAACAGATACAGTTCATCTCCAATGTTCAAAGCAGCCCAGCAGAAACTGTTTACACAAAAAGCCTCCCCCCTTTCCGTCCTTCTCTTCTCCTCAGCGAGCCACTGGAGTCTCTTATCAGAGCTCAGCAGGAGCGTCGTTGAGTCCGTAGAGCTCAGAACCGCAGTAAATAACCACTGATAGTGCAGGTGCTAATGAAGCTGTCTCGGTCTGCAGAAATTGAGACAGTCACAGTTTACATTGTATGCAGTTCCAAAACAGGCGTGACGAGCCAAAAACGTGACCTTGTGAGGGACACACATGTACTTACAAGTGACGGATGCTCGAGAGACAGGAATTGTGTTGACTTTACATTAGTATTCAAGAATTAACAAAAAAACCCAGCCTTGAATGCTTGAAAGCACCTGTTGTCGGGGAAAACAGCCTTGAATTTGCAGAACATCTCTGCGGTGATTGCCTATCTCAAGTATCCACCCACACGCCGCCTACATAAACAGATACGCCATCCAATCCTGATGGTCTGACTCTGCCTTTGTCTGTCAAGGCCAGCTGAGCGGTGTACATGCCTGCTGCGGAGGTCTACAGGTTTGAATAAGCGGTTGGAATTCAGGGCTGGCGGATAGTGGAGGCTGTTATTCGTGACCTTGACAGTGCAGTGAGGCCAGTCAAAGAAAAACTATACGAAAGTGGGGTCAGAGTGAGAGTTGTCGCCTAAAGCTGGAGAGAGAGAGTCAAGCGTAAAACAATATAAGAACTAAAAGACTTTTGTGACATTTACTTTTTTGTACACACAGTGGAATACAGTTATCTCGACGGCCTCGGGGCTTGCAAAAAGCATCGAGATAACCGTTTAGTGAGATAACCAACAGCCAATATGGCCATTTATTTGATGAAGCGATCGGCATGCTATAAAAATGTACATACACTGTATATGTTTGCTAACAATAAAAGGCATATGTGCACCAACTAACAGCAGAGATTTACCAGTATACAATAAAAACACCTTTGATTCTCGATACAAACCTTTAATTATATTCTCCAACATTGCAAACACAATGATCGCTCACAGCGTAAATAGTCATAACATATTCGTGAGGTCATCATGCTGTACTAGATTGCATAGTTTCTTGCGTTCTCCCTGTCTAATGTGCTTTCTCAACAAATTCGGCTTCATCCCGTCTTTTAACAACCGGGTTCCTAAATCCGCAGCGGCACTGCGGATTGAACGCAAACGTGCAACGCAAACTCAGCGCATGCGCAATGAACTATGTACGCTCATGAGTCACGAGATAACCATGTGAAGTGGCGAATTTCTCCCTCTTTTGTGCTCGAGATATTAGGTTTCGGCAACATAAAATAATCTACATAACCGAAAAGAAAATGCTAAGACAAATAGGGAGTTTGGGGGTTCCACTGCAAAAACGCTGACATAATAGGATTGGCGAGTTAACCGTGAGTCGAGATAATTGAACTCCACTGTGTGTATATATATATATATATATATATATATATAGAAAAAACTTACATAATCTAGGCATTTGTCATTTTATTTAACAAGAACGATAGGAGATATTGTGAAACTATATAGAGAAACAAACCTATACTTCTCATATGAAAATCATGGCTAAATATATCACTGATAAGTATCGCAGAATTTTCAGGCATGAAAAAATCCAGAAAATGCACACTTGTGCTACAGACATGAAAAACAACTC
>JAWRVZ010000003.1:5045000-5212500 GCA_037043235.1 Rhodeus uyekii
TACATTACATTTGGGCTTCTTAGTCTAATCTGACACATGTCTTTTGGCTCTGAGATCCAGGAAGAAGGAACTTAACATGGACATGACAGGTTTTCTGTGTGTGAATGCTTAATTCAGTTAGTTTTGAAATAGTAAAAGTGGGGTGAATGCAACTGACAAAGTAAAGCACTTCCTACCGTGCTTAATGTATAATTTTTTAGCTATTTAAAGTCACAGTGAAATCAAAATCAACGATTCTTATTTTTTAAATGGAAATATTGTAGTAGTTATTATGAATGATTTATGCATGCACGTCATTATTTTTTGTTTTAAACGAATGTGCCCTCATGCAACGTCATCTGTTCTCTTCACTGATGATGTGTTTACTGGTGCGAGGGCGGGACAACCTGTCATTCACTTGATATCCACCAATAGCAAACCGCAAACATCTTATCAATTCCCCATGGAGCAAGGTCCCGCCCTACATTCACATGGATATACGTCACAATTAGGACTATTTATATTAAAATGGTTTTGTGTATTGGACTAAGCTACTTATTTTAAAGCAGTGGTTCTCAAATAGTGGGGCGCGCGTGACCCTGGGGTACATGCTTTTTTTTTTGCCAGGGAGTAGTTTTCTTGCACTGAACAAGAGCAGCAGATAAGTTGAGATAACCATCCTCTCATCCTTTGACATGTACGAACACACCGGTGTTCGTGTGTCACGTGATCAACCACTAAACACACGTGTTGTCACGCGATATCTGGCACTGATCCAAAAAAGACGCGCTCAGAGCTTGTCATTTATCACAACAATTCAGTGTTTTCAACCACATAAGGTTTCTTTTAGGTTTCAACAAGTTGAGCCAACAAGTTGGGTGACTATTTAGAATAAAAAAGAAAAAACTAAATAAATGGGATCAATATTATACAACGCTTTTTGTGACTCCGGTATGTCACGTGACAAGCATGACGCGTTGCCATGGAAACAATAAGGCGAAGTTCCAAAATGGGGGGAGGGGGGGCGCGCAAAATGTTTACCTCTTCCTAGGGGGGCGCGACAGAAAATAATTGAGAAGCACTGTTTTAAAGCAACACCAACAGTAAATAATTATAAAGTGTCCTACTTTACCTGTATTCACCGTATCTTTTTTTTCTTTTGCGTTTGTGTCTTTTTGTTGTTGTTGTGCTTTGCTTTTTGTTTAGTTGTGTTTTGCTTTTCTTTGTTATTTTATTGTTTTGCTTTGTTGTTTTGTCTGTTATTTTATTGTTTTGCTTTGTTGTTTTGCTTTGCTTTGCTTTTCGTTTAGTTGTGTTTTGCTTTTCTTTGTTTTTTTATTGTTTTGCTTTGTTGTTTTGTCTGTTATTTTATTGTTTTGCTTTGTTATTTTATTGTTTTGCTTTGTTGTTTTGTCTGTTATTTTATTGTTTTACTTTGTTATTTTATTGTTTTGCTTTGTTGTTTTGCTTTGCTTTGCTTTTCGTTTAGTTGTGTTTAGCTTTTATTTTTTATTTTATTGTTTTGCTTTGTTATTTTATTGTTATGCTTTGTTGTTTTGTCTGTTATTTTATTGTTTTACTTTGTTATTTTATTTTTTTGCTTTGTCTGTTATTTTATTGTTTTACTTTGTTATTTTATTGTTTTGCTTTGTTGTTTTGCTTTGCTTTGCTTTTCGTTTAGTTGTGTTTAGCTTTTCTTTGTTATTTTATTGTTTTGCTTTGTTGTTTTGTCTGTTATTTTATTCTTTTGCTTTGCCTTGTGATTTGCTTTGCTTTATTTGTTTGTTTGGTTTTCGCTTTGCCTTGTCGTTTTGTCTTTGTGTCTTTGCATTGAGTTTTACTTACCTATGTGTGTGTGTGTGTGAGTGTGTTTTGCTCTGCTTTGTTTTTGTTTTGTTTTTTGTTTTTTTGGTTGCGTGTGTTACATTTATTTTTCTTCAGATCAGTTTAATTCTTAGCAACCAAACCTAAAACAAAAAAACTGAAAATGTTATTAGTCCTCAAAATCTGTTTTTGCACACAACCCTATGTTGTGTTTGTATATTTTGTGAATTATTAAAGATAAAAGATACAATGTAATGCAACAGAATTAAATTTTTTAAAATAAAACTAATAATGAGTGTGTGGTTACAAAGAATAAACATTTGTGCTAATGTCTTTTCAGATGTAGTGTCCTCTTTCATTAAGCCCAGCAAATCTAATCACAACCATTCATTCTATCTCTCTTCCTACAATTTAAAGGTCTGGAGTGCCCATCTCCGCCCATGGCCAGGAACACAACTCTGCAATTGCTTGGGTAATGAGTGAGGCGAGACAGAGTACGCTAAGCTATGCATAGTCACACACAGTCTCCCTTTACTTAAGATGTGATCATTCCTAATGCATCTGTCATCCTCCACCTGAGCGCTTTTCCCCAAACACACACAATTGACCTTCAGTACCAGAAACAAGCAACCACGGTGCAAAATCATTTATCACAGTCTGGTTGGTAAGGTCCTCAGATATCCTTAACAGCACCAAGCGTAGGCGGCAATGACATGTAGTTATGCAGACTCTCGCTTTATACTTAATTTCCATCCTCCCACACACTCACACATATATAGTCTGATATAACTCCCACATATACACACACACACACCGGTGCGTGTTATCACAAGCACTCGCCATACCCATATAATGACCAAAATGCCTCTCTTCAGTGAAGGCAGGCAACCAGTTGCATTGTTTCTGAGAGCTGTCCGTGGTGCTGAGACCCAACAAAAGCATCAAAGCCGGGCTGAACTGCTCTCGAAGGGTGTGGGGAGGAGGCACCATGTGTACTTGATTCAATTAGTGAGTTCTAGAGGCCTCCCCTGGGACAGTGAGTGCAGAAAGGGGGATGGTGGGGACCAAAATCTAACAAAAGACAAGATCCAACCCCCTCCATGCCCTAATGGGGTCCAACTCATTAGTTGAGCAAGTGGGTGTGCATTAAACATATGCCTGTATGCAGGAGCAAGAGTATATGCTCGCACATATATATACAGTATATTCGTGCACGGAATGCAAACATAAGCATACAGTGTGTGCATACACAATAAGACATTTATAAAGACACCAAGGTTTGGCCATGGCATTTTTTGCTGCATGCTCAACAGAAAGGCTCTCAAGCACATTAAAACTGCATTACACTGAATTCTAAAGCAATCATTCAAAACTTCTCAGCAATGTCAAATTAACAGGTTAATTTCCACAGAAGAAAATCATGTAAAGATAAAACACTTTTGACAAGTTAATTTGGATGAAAGCTGCTAAGTGATTTACGTGTAAACGTACGGTTTTCACACACCTCAAAACATTGAGGTGCTGCACATTTTTATTTTAAATAAGGTTTAGCTCATTTCAAGTCATTAAGTCATAGTTTTTGTTCATTGAAGTAAAGCTGAAATAGAATATAAATATTATAGTTTCTTGCCACTAACTGAAAAAATAAGCACCTAAAAAAAGGTTAAAAAAAGAACCTAATAAAATTACAAAAGTACATAAAAAGCTAATTCAGAAAATCAAAAAATAACAACACATAAATAATATTAAAATAACTCTAAATAGCATTTATGATAAATAGCATAAATTTAAAATTGTGTCCCAAGCTTCTATATATATTTGAGATTTTTTTTTGCACTAATCAGTGGACACTGACTTTATTGTCCCATGAGGCCACGGAAGATGATTTATGAACGCAGGTGAAGCGACGCAACTGACGTTGCTAGGTCCCATGACATTAACAACATGGCGGGTGTAGAACATCTGAATTTCATTCATACTACCCATATTAATACTACATAGAGCATACTTTTTTAACGGTCACAAAGTAAATTCAAATTCAAATATAGTACCAACTCAGACGGTATGCAATTTCGGATGCATCACTATTTCTGTGGAATCACTGTGAAGCACATCCCCCTCTGAATTCTTATTGGGTCAAAATCCCAAACTTCACACAGCAGACATCTTGTGATTGGTTGTTATTTTACCATGGCATGCATTTAGCTTGCGGCATGGAGAAACAAACCACTTTTTGATTTAAATGTCAATCACTTAAAACACTTAAAGCATATGCTGTGTTTATTTATAGTGTTTATATTTGTTTTATTTTCAAACCTGCTAATAAAACAGCCTTTTATTTTGAGTTTCATTATGCTGTTGTAGTACATGATGTTTATAATTGTATAGTTACGGTATATGTTGAGTTTTTAAAATCCCTTACAAATACAGTTGAGCATATAAAAAATATAAAAAAGGTACATTTGAAAAATGGTGACTTTAGTTGTAAAAGAGTCTGCAGGTGGTTTGTCTGTAAAGCAGGACCACACAGAAGAACATCTGAAGCTTTACACCATATCACTCAACAAACACCTGTCTGTAGCCTGACATCTGTTATAGTTACTGAATTCCTATCGCTATTCCTCTACTATCTCAAACCCCTCAGACCAGTCCCATTTCAATTTCTGTCCAACTGTATCTTTATTTCAAACTGAAATTATGAGGTTATATGCGGTGGAAATCCAGACTGGTGCTTCACAGGGCCATGGGATGCAGACACAGACTTGACTGACTACATTCGCATTCAAGACTCACCCTGCTACTTCACACACAGCAGATGTCTGTGTTTCTACATTTGTTGGGCTGTCTAAATCGGCTTGGAAATGACGGCTGAATTTAAAAAGGCAAGGGAGCATCTGTTCAGCCTTTGCAGTATGGCTTCAAGCTAAAATATAGAGACAAGAAAGACTCAACCTCTACTGATTTATCACGTTGAGATAAAACATTGACATATTTTCATGTTAAGACTTATAATATGAAGCGTTGAGGCAATTTGAGATTACTCTCTTATTACCAATGTTGCTTGAGAACCAATGATGGCTTTAAAAGTGCATGAGGCACGGCTGATTATGTACAGATGTGCATTTAAAACATCTGGATGGTCCTCAGCAGGGTGATGTATGATTATTGGTCTCAATGGAGGACGCACGGTACCATAACTGAATTTCTCATCAAGCCATGAATCCATCAGAAAGAATTTTGTTTTAATGAAATGCTGGTTTTGATTTGTGAGAGGTCTGTAGAGCTTGAAATAATTTGCAAAGCGAGTGCACACACACGCACACCTGCCCTCCCGTGGTCTCCTGGTCCTCGACGGCAATCACAGCGACGGCAGTTGCCAAAGAGATAATTACATAGCGACTGAAGCGTAGCGGTCTGTTCTACACTGGATGTGAGAGAGAAAAAAAATGTTATTACAGAGCAACAAACCTCTTTATTTTAGCGACCAACTGGAAAAAGGTTTTTGAAAAAAATCATTTTTGAGTTTTCAGGCCCACACTTCTGAATAATGGATCTCCCATCCCCCATAATTCTCGGCGCTCTGTGGGTAGGGCCACGAGTATCGATTCACTGTGGACAGGTGCACAATTTTTGTCCCCTTTCAAATGCTCAAATTCAGAAGTACTTCAACATTAGAGAAGAAAATGCTGGCAAAAACACTGAACAAATGGGATTTACACATTACCTGGCTTTCCTTTCTTTAATCCAGTAACAGATCCATTAGCTAGCACGTGGAGGTCTGTGTGACCCTCCAAGGATATTCCTCCCCAGACTGGCTTAACGGTGCTGAACTGTGAGCACAGGTCCCAGTAGAAGATGTCAGGTCCTCAAGCAATTCTCATGAAGTCTGTTTCTGACAGTTTGGTCAGAAACATGCACACCAGTTCCTGCTGGAGGACATTATGTAGGACTCTA
Organism: Rhodeus uyekii; assembly: GCA_037043235.1. Classification (NCBI taxonomy): domain Eukaryota; kingdom Metazoa; phylum Chordata; class Actinopteri; order Cypriniformes; family Acheilognathidae; genus Rhodeus; species Rhodeus uyekii. The sequence continues at coordinate 5,050,758 of JAWRVZ010000003.1, forward strand.
GGTGTTCCTCCTGTTCCTCCTCGCACAAAGGAGCAGATACCGGTCCTGCTGCTGGATTGTTGCCCTTCTACACCCTTGTCCAGCTCTTCTGGTTCTGCACGGTTCTGCAGGAAAGGAAGGAAGGCACGGAACAATGGGATGAACTGAAATAGGCTTTACTAAGGAAACTCAAAAGAACACTTTAAATATACAAACAAAAAGGCACGTATCCTGCAAAACCGTTCTATAACTTTGAATAGGAGAGATCAGGAAGGAACACAACGATAAACGGACAAGAACAGACAAAGAAAACACAGAGTTGATATACACAAGGCTTGAATGAGGGAACAAGACACAGGTGACAAGACCAACGAGGTGATTGATGATGAGAGAGGTTCATGGAAAAACACTGGGAGATCACGGGAGGAGCCAGGAAGTAGACAGAGACATGACTGACACATAACAATATCAAGTTAGGTGTCCACCTTAGAGACAATCTCCATATTTGTCATGAAACCAATCAAACCATCATATTTAAAAAAATATTGTATTATTAAAATCATCTATTAGAACATCATATTTATCTGTCACTGCTGTAAATAAATATTAAATTAGTGTGGGATCTCATTCAATGCTTTTAGAAGATTTATTTTCTTTAAATAAATAAATAACTAAATTAATTCATTAATTAACATATTTGAATGACAGCATATATATTGAACAAAAATGAAAGATCTTTTAAAATCAAAATAAACAGTTAAAGTGATTATTTTGAACAAGTATTAACTTGGTGTCACAGTCATATCGTGTCTCGTCAATTTCTGTTACCTCCTGTGTTTCCATTGTGTTTCTGTCTCGTTTGCCACTCCCCGTTGTTAGTCTCGTCAGGTGTTGCCCGTTATCCTGTGTACTTCAACCCTCATGTTCTCCCTGGTCTTTGTCAATGATCCCATTTCGCTGTTCAGGTTGTGTCTCTATGTTTCGTGTTCTTCTAGTCTTTCCGAGTTTCCGTTGTTTATGCACAAGTGTGCCGTTTCACTTTGTATTTAAAGTGTCTTTCGTTTTTGCTTCATTAAAGAGTTTTTCATTGATCCCTGAGTTCCGTGTTTTCATCATCCGCTACACTTGGATATTATAAAATCTAATAATGAATATTAATAAATCTTATAAGATATTATTATATTTGTATCAATACTGTGTGCCTTTCGTCCCGTGTTTATAAAAAAAACTATGACGTTTATAAAAAATGCATTCAAACAAAATCTGTTATACGTATATATTTTTTGTGCCTTTTGTTTCATGCTTTTTTTTAAGCAAAAAAATTGAATATTCAAGATATGATTTGGAGATGAAAGGAGCGGATTCATATTTTTCTTCTGTAAAGCTAGATTTCTATTTACATTTTCTAGTGCATTGCATTCCAATATAAAAAATAAATAAAAAATTCCCTTCGTCCAGAATACTGTTACACATCATACAAATCCGAAATTCCCATGTGTCCTTTCTCTCTCATCTTCCTGCCCCAACTCCACTAATGATGAAACACGTAAGTCAGTGCCCCCGCCCCTCGTTCCTGAGGGGTTTTGGCTCCTGGGGGCCACATCCCTTCCCCCTCACTCTCAGCCAGCAGAAAAGGCTTGAAGTCTTCACAGTTGTCTACTCTTCACAGTTCTTTTTTAATCCGATCATCTGTGTGATATCAGAGCCAGCACTCATATGCAATTAACACCCCGACACCCAAACCCACACTGTCTCATCTTGCAGGCATAGGTCCGGATTTGCCCACTGCACTTGTCTGCACTTGTTATTTTTATGCAAATCACAACAATGCTATAAAAAGAAAGAATGGTAAGTGGTAATTCGAAGGGTGTTCCCCTAATTGGTGCTGCTAATTAAGAGAGAATTCAGTGAACACCTCCTTTATGATAACCACTTTTGTACATTTTCTTCTTTGAGGTTGCTATGACATTTCTTAGGTATTGTGGGCGATTGTTAAAGTGTTGCTGGGGTGAATCTGGATATCTGACCTCTCTGGTTATAGGCATTTCCTATGGTGCTATAAATGACTTGCGTGTTGCTAGGTGGCTGTAAGGTCAATGTTTGTTTGCGCCGCAGTTCGGGGAATCTGATCAATCTGATTTACAACACAAATTCAGTCACTTCTCCCAAAATAAATGACAGTAAGTGACTATTGAAGTGGGAGAAAAATACAATGAACTTTATAGTTACCTATGCAATGTGTATCTGATTTACCTGATCAATTTATAATTGAACGATTGCTATTTCTGCTTTTATGGACATCAGTGTGTATTTTTCAAACTATAAATGTATTGTTTTGAGAGTACTCACGAGTATTTAAATGTCTGAAATTGAAAATAAACCTTATGTGGTTGAAAGCACTGAATAGTTGTGATATATGACAAGCTCTGAGCGCGTCCATCTCTGGATCAGCACCAGATTATGCGCGAAAACACGTTTGAATTTAGCAGTTGATCACGTGACGCACAAACTTTCTAATCTCACCGGTGTGATCGTACCTTCCGTGCGAAAGGGTTAAGTGAACATTAGGTTTTCTTAGGTTTCCACATTAGGTGGTCATGCAAAAATACCACTATGTGGTTGCTAGCTAGTTGCTATGGTATTCTGAGTGGCTGTTAGGGCATTTTTACGACATTTTGGGTGGTAGCTGAATTTTTACTGTGGTGATCTGGATGTTAGTGATCTGGTTGTTTCAAGGATGTTCTTGGTGATTGCTAGGTCTTTCCTGTGGTGGTTATGAATGACTGTTATGGAATTGCTTGATGGTTGCTAGGGTGTTTCTAAGGTATTGCTGATGGTTGCTAAGCAGTTGCTAGTAAGTTTCCTAAGGTATCATGGATGGTTGCTTGGATGTTCTGGGTTACTTCTACAGGATTTCTGAGGTATTCTGAATGGTTACTTGGGAATTTTTGAGGTATTGTGGGTGGTTGTCAAGGAGTAACTAGGGTGTTGCAGGTGATTGCTAGCTGTGTTTAATGGTGGAAAATGAACTCTCATACCAATATCTGGCTTGGTAAAAGAATTATGTATAAGTTAGTGCTGTCAGATCGATTAATCACATCTAAAATAAAAGTATAAGTATATATGTATGTATATACAGTGGTACCTCGAGATACGAAATTAATCCGTTCCGAGGCGGCCTTTGTATAATGAGCTTGGAAAACATTTTACATGTAAAATGGCTAATCCGTTCCAAGCCCTCCAAAAACACCCCATTAAATTTCATAATAAAGCTAAATTGACCTATAAACAATGAAATAACGTAAAATGTCGAAGCTTACCTTTCGAGTGAGGCTATCTCCGAAAGTGGCGGCAGAGGAGGAGGAATGCCGATTGCGTACGGTAAAGTTTTGGGTGCGGAGTGGCTGAGCTAAAGCACGTATAGAAGATGCATGATGGGAGGGATGCTGTCCAATTAGAGAGAAGGATCTCATGGCTTGGCTAGCATCAGGAACCAATGGGAGAGCAGGAGGATGGTGGCGAGTCTACTATAACTAAGATGGCAGCGTGCGGCGCGAGTTTCAAAATTGTTATGGGGCGAATCTCTGACTTTCAGAAACCTTTCGTATCTTGAAAACTTTTCGTATGTAGAGCAGTAACATTTTTCGTCTTTGCTTTCGTAACTTGGATTTTTCATAAGTTGAGCCATTCGGATCTTGAGGTACTTCTGTATTAACATATATTACATATCTGTTACACTCAGTGTGCGTAGAGCTGGCGTGCGATGCGGAGAGAGACTCGGAGACGCGGAGTCCAAAACATAAACACTTTAATTATAAAACAGAAAACAAAACAGCACATGGGAGTGCAAAACAAGAGGGCATCCACACGAAGAGTAGCACAACATAAGGATAACGTTTAGAACTGACAATCTGGGGAGTGAACAGGGGGAACTTAAATAATGACTATGATTAGCTGAAACACAAGACACCTGTGACTAAATGAGTGACGAGGGGAACTGGGTGACGGTGAGATCAGGAACGGGGAACATGTGACACAAAGAAGTTAAACTAAGAGTCCCGGGTGAAAACTAACATAAACGTGACATTACTCCCCCCCTCCGGAAGGCGCGACCTCGCGCCGGAGAAGAACACAGGGTGAGGGGGTGCGACCAACTGGAAGACCGGCGGTGGCTCGGGTGGTATCGGCAGGCCCGGCTGGAGTGCCGGCGGCGGCGGTGGCGGTTCAGGCTGGGCCGGCTGGAGTGCCGGCGGCGGCGGTTCAGGCGGGACGGGCTGGGCCGGCTGGAGTGCCGGCGGCGGCGGTTCAGGCGGGTCGGGCCACGGCAGCTCGGCCGCTCGGGGAAAAGACAGTTCATCGGTCTCGGCCGCTCGGGGAAAAGACAGTTCATCGGTCTCGGCCGCTCGGGATGAACTCTGTTCGGTCTCGGCCGCTCGGGATGAACTCTGTTCGGTCTCGGCCGCTCGGGGAAAAGACAGTTCATCGGTCTCGGCCGCTCGGGATGAACTCTGTTCGGTCTCGGCCGCTCGGGATGAACTCTGTTCGGTCTCGGCCGCTCGGGATGAACTCTGTTCGGTCTCGGCCGCTCGGGATGAACTCTGTTCGGTCTCGGCCGCTCGGGATGAACTCTGTTCGGTCTCGGCCGCTCGGGATGAACTCTGTTCGGTCTCGGCCGCTCGGGATGAACTCTGTTCGGTCTCGGCCGCTCGGGATGAACTCTGTTCGGTCTCGGCCGCTCGGGATGAACTCTGTTCGGTCTCGGCCGCTCGGGATGAACTCTGTTCGGTCTCGGCCGCTCGGGATGAACTCTGTTCGGTCTCGGCCGCTCGGGATGAACTCTGTTCGGTCTCGGCCGCTCGGGATGAACTCTGTTCGGTCTCGGCCGCTCGGGATGAACTCTGTTCGGTCTCGGCCGCTCGGGATGAACTCTGTTCGGACTCGGCCGCTCGGGATGAACTCTGTTCGGACTCGGCCGCTCGGGATGAACTCTGTTCGGTCTCGGCCGCTCGGGATGAACTCTGTTCGGACTCGGCCGCTCGGGATGAACTCTGTTCGGACTCGGCCGCTCGGGATGAACTCTGTTCGGACTCGGCCGCTCGGGATGAACTCTGTTCGGACTCGGCCGCTCGGGATGAACTCTGTTCGGACTCGGCCGCTCGGGATGAACTCTGTTCGGACTCGGCCGCTCGGGATGAACTCTGTTCGGACTCGGCCGCTCGGGATGAACTCTGTTCGGACTCGGCCGCTCGGGATGAACTCTGTTCGGACTCGGCCGCTCGGGATGAACTCTGTTCGGACTCGGCCGCTCGGGATGAACTCTGTTCGGACTCGGCCGCTCGGGATGAACTCTGTTCGGACTCGGCCGCTCGGGATGAACTCTGTTCGGACTCGGCCGCTCGGGATGAACTCTGTTCGGACTCGGCCGCTCGGGATGAACTCTGTTCGGACTCGGCCGCTCGGGATGAACTCTGTTCGGACTCGGCCGCTCGGGATGAACTCTGTTCGGACTCGGCCGCTCGGGATGAACTCTGTTCGGACTCGGCCGCTCGGGATGAACTCTGTTCGGACTCGGCCGCTCGGGATGAACTCTGTTCGGACTCGGCCGCTCGGGATGAACTCTGTTCGGACTCGGCCGCTCGGGATGAACTCTGTTCGGACTCGGCCGCTCGGGATGAACTCTGTTCGGACTCGGCCGCTCGGGATGAACTCTGTTCGGACTCGGCCGCTCGGGATGAACTCTGTTCGGACTCGGCCGCTCGGGATGAACTCTGTTCGGACTCGGCCGCTCGGGATGAACTCTGTTCGGACTCGGCCGCTCGGGATGAACTCTGTTCGGACTCGGCCGCTCGGGATGAACTCTGTTCGGACTCGGCCGCTCGGGATGAACTCTGTTCGGACTCGGCCGCTCGGGATGAACTCTGTTCGGACTCGGCCGCTCGGGATGAACTCTGTTCGGACTCGGCCGCTCGGGATGAACTCTGTTCGGACTCGGCCGCTCGGGATGAACTCTGTTCGGACTCGGCCGCTCGGGATGAACTCTGTTCGGACTCGGCCGCTCGGGATGAACTCTGTTCGGACTCGGCCGCTCGGGATGAACTCTGTTCGGACTCGGCCGCTCGGGATGAACTCTGTTCGGACTCGGCCGCTCGGGATGAACTCTGTTCGGACTCGGCCGCTCGGGATGAACTCTGTTCGGACTCGGCCGCTCGGGATGAACTCTGTTCGGACTCGGCCGCTCGGGATGAACTCTGTTCGGACTCGGCCGCTCGGGATGAACTCTGTTCGGACTCGGCCGCTCGGGATGAACTCTGTTCGGACTCGGCCGCTCGGGATGAACTCTGTTCGGACTCGGCCGCTCGGGATGAACTCTGTTCGGACTCGGCCGCTCGGGATGAACTCTGTTCGGACTCGGCCGCTCGGGATGAACTCTGTTCGGACTCGGCCGCTCGGGATGAACTCTGTTCGGACTCGGCCGCTCGGGATGAACTCTGTTCGGACTCGGCCGCTCGGGATGAACTCTGTTCGGACTCGGCCGCTCGGGATGAACTCTGTTCGGTCTCGGCCGCTCGGGATGAACTCTGTTCGGTCTCGGCCGCTCGGGTTGAACTCTGTTCGGTCTCGGCCGCTCGGGAACAACAGAGTTCGGGTTCGGCCGCTCGGGGAAACAGATCAACAACAGAGGCCACGGGAATACTCCGCTTACCCCGTTTACGGCGATGGCGACGCGTTGACTCGGACGCGGCGGTCGGGAGCGATGGCTCAGATGTACCACCCGGGGGAACTTCCTCAACCTCGTACTCCACCCCATTGAGCCACAGCACGAGATTGATGTACTCCGCCAGCGATTCTCCTGGGCACCGTTGCGCCCGGATGGTTGACGCATCCAACCCCCACTCAAACCAAAAGTTGAGGGCTGAATCGTCCCAATTCACTTGATGGTAGAATCTGAGAAAGTCCGCAATATATTCTGTCAACGCCCGGCCGTCTTGACGGAGCGAGAGAAGGCTTAGCTCAGCTAGTCCAGGTGAATCCATAATAACCAGTCTTTTGAGGCGACTACACCTTGGTCCTTTGTGGGTGACCAAACCAGGTCAGTTCTTCTGTTACACTCAGTGTGCGTAGAGCTGGCGTGCGATGCGGAGAGAGACTCGGAGACGCGGAGTCCAAAACATAAACACTTTAATTATAAAACAGAAAACAAAACAGCACATGGGAGTGCAAAACAAGAGGGCATCCACACGAAGAGTAGCACAACATAAGGATAACGTTTAGAACTGACAATCTGGGGAGTGAACAGGGGGAACTTAAATAATGACTATGATTAGCTGAAACACAAGACACCTGTGACTAAATGAGTGACGAGGGGAACTGGGTGACGGTGAGATCAGGAACGGGGAACATGTGACACAAAGAAGTTAAACTAAGAGTCCCGGGTGAAAACTAACATAAACGTGACATTATGTTAGAAGCGATTAACTGGGATTAATCGATTTGATAGCAATGGTATAATTGTATATCTTGTTTGATAAAGCACAAAATGATTAGAATGCACACACAAAAACATGGTCATGTGACAGATCATATTTGGGAATTTAAATTATAAAGCTGTAACCACTTCCAGCTGGTTAGAAATCATCACTCAGACATAGAAGAGGGATAAGAGGAGGGAGGGAATGACAGACAGATGGAGATGGATACTACAGTTATGAGTGCTCCAGAGAGAGCCAGTAAACCATTCCCTGTCCCCGTCAGCCAATAAAAAAGGCTGCATTAAGATAATAACGCTGTGTGGCAATTATTAAAGGGCAATAAAACCGCTTTAGAGCCCTCTTCAGGCTATGAACTGTGTGTGTGTGTGTGTGTGTATTCAGCTATGAGGCAGAGATGGATTTTCAAACATACTAAGATATTTTGTAATCCAATAACTGTCACAGTCACCGTCACCAAGGACTCTTATTTTGCCCATTGTTCACGTTGTTTTGGTTCAGTTCCTTCAGTCACTCATTTGTTTCCATGGCCACAGATCATCACGAATCATTCACAGGTGTTTTGTCTTTTGGTTAATCACTGTCTATGTATTTAGTTCTCCGTGTTCTCCATTCAGTGGTCGGTTCCCGTTTACGTTTACGTTTACGTTTACTCTGTGTTTATTGCCCTGCCTGAGTTCCTTGCGATAATAAAACACTATGTTTCTGGTACCGGTGTCTTCGAGTCTGCCTCCGAAACGAAACCGTAACAGAAGAACCGACCACAAAAACGCGATGAGGAGGAACGCGGCGGCAGAGAGAGAGAGGGCGGAGGATCTTCTTCTGCGGATTGTCCGACAAGGAGGGCGGCCGTTAGAGGAGTACGTGGAGGAATTTTTGGAACTGGCTGAGTTGGTGAGTTGGGAGGACACCAAACTCAACATGCGCTTCTGGGCTGGGTTAAATGACAACGCGTGCTATCGGCTGGACCCGGACCAGTGCTGGCAGCCCTTCGAGACGTTTTTAAATCATGTACTCTATGTAAACGGTTCCACCTTCTACGTCGGGGAGGCTGACGCGTCAGTTCCCGGGACTCGTCAACCCGCGTCAGCTCCCGTGCCTCGCCTGCCAGTGCCAGCTCCCGTGCCTCGCCTGCCATCGCCAGCTCCCGCGTCTCGACGCCCGTCATCAGCGCCTGTTCCCGCGCCTCGACGCCCGTCATCAGCGCCTGTTCCCGCGCCTCGACGCCCGTCATCAGCGCCTGTTCCCGCGCCTCGACGCCCGTCATCAGCGCCTGTTCCCGCGCCTCGACGCCCGTCATCAGCGCCTGTTCCCGCGCCTCGACGCCCGTCATCAGCGCCTGTTCCCGCGCCTCGACGCCCGTCATCAGCGCCTGTTCCCGCGCCTCGACGCCCGTCATCAGCGCCTGAGCCAGAGATCCTCAAGCCAGAGATCCTCAAGCCAGAGATCCTCAAGCCAGAGATCCTCAAGCCAGAGATCCTCAAGCCAGAGATCCTCAAGCCAGAGATCCTCAAGCCAGAGATCCTCAAGCCAGAGATCCTCAAGCCAGAGATCCTCAAGCCAGAGATCCTCAAGCCAGAGATCCTCAAGCCAGAGATCCTCAAGCCAGAGATCCTCAAGCCAGAGATCCTCAAGCCAGAGATCCTCAAGCCAGAGATCCTCAAGCCAGAGATCCTCAAGCCAGAGATCCTCAAGCCAGAGATCCTCAAGCCAGAGATCCTCAAGCCAGAGATCCTCAAGCCAGAGATCCTCAAGCCAGAGATCCTCAAGCCAGAGATCCTCAAGCCAGAGATCCTCAAGCCAGAGATCCTCAAGCCAGAGATCCTCAAGCCAGAGATCCTCAAGCCAGAGATCCTCAAGCCAGAGATCCTCAAGCCAGAGATCCTCAAGCCAGAGATCCTCAAGCCAGAGATCCTCAAGCCAGAGATCCTCAAGCCAGAGATCCTCAAGCCAGAGATCCTCAAGCCAGAGATCCTCAAGCCAGAGATCCTCAAGCCAGAGATCCTCAAGCCAGAGATCCTCAAGCCAGAGATCCTCAAGCCAGAGATCCTCAAGCCAGAGATCCTCAAGCCAGAGATCCTCAAGCCAGAGATCCTCAAGCCAGAGATCCTCAAGCCAGAGATCCTCAAGCCAGAGATCCTCAAGCCAGAGATCCTCAAGCCAGAGATCCTCAAGCCAGAGATCCTCAAGCCAGAGATCCTCAAGCCAGAGATCCTCAAGCCAGAGATCCTCAAGCCAGAGATCCTCAAGCCAGAGATCCTCAAGCCAGAGATCCTCAAGCCAGAGATCCTCAAGCCAGAGATCCTCAAGCCAGAGATCCTCAAGCCAGAGATCCTCAAGCCAGAGATCCTCAAGCCAGAGATCCTCAAGCCAGAGATCCTCAAGCCAGAGATCCTCAAGCCAGAGATCCTCAAGCCAGAGATCCTCAAGCCAGAGATCCTCAAGCCAGAGATCCTCAAGCCAGAGATCCTCAAGCCAGAGATCCTCAAGCCAGAGATCCTCAAGCCAGAGATCCTCAAGCCAGAGATCCTCAAGCCAGAGATCCTCAAGCCAGAGATCCTCAAGCCAGAGATCCTCAAGCCAGAGATCCTCAAGCCAGAGATCCTCAAGCCAGAGATCCTCAAGCCAGAGATCCTCAAGCCAGAGATCCTCAAGCCAGAGCCTGAGCTGCCGTGGCCCGACCCGCCAGAGCCTGAGCTGCCGTGGCCCGACCCGCCAGAGCCTGAGCTGCCGTGGCCCGACCCGCCAGAGCCTGAGCTGCCGTGGCCCGACCCGCCAGAGCCTCCGCCGGTGCAGCCGCAGCCGGCCCTCCCAGAGCCTCCGCCGGTGCAGCCGCAGCCGGCCCTCCCAGAACCTCCGCCGCCGGCACCCCAGCCGGCACTCCAGCCGGCCCTCCCAGAGCCTCCGCCGGTGCAGCCGCAGCCGGCCCTCCCAGAGCCTCCGCCGGTGCAGCCGCAGCCGGCCCTCCCAGAACCTCCACGGCCAGCACCCCAGCCGGCACTCCAGCCGGCCCTCCCAGAGCCTCCGCCGGTGCAGCCGCAGCCGGCCCTCCCAGAGCCTCCGCCGGCCCTCCCAGAGCCTCCGCCGGCACCCCAGCCGGCCCTCCAGCCGGCCCTCCCAGAGCCTCCGCCGGCCCTCCCAGAGCCTCCGCCGGCACCCCAGCCGGCACTCCAGCCGGCCCCGCCTGAGCCACCGCCGGCACCCCAGCCGGCCCCGCCTGAGCCACCGCCGGCACCCCAGCCGGCACTCCAGCCGGCCCCGCCTGAGCCACCGCCGGCACTCCAGCCGGCCCCGCCTGAGCCACCGCCGGCACCACCCTGGAGGGCGGCGCCACCTTGGGTCCCAGATCCTCCGGCACCACCCTGGAGACCTCCTGGACTCTGGATACCCTGGTCTCTAGGGTGCCCACCCCCCCACCCAATTTTGAACTCTCGTCGGCGCGAGGTCGCGCCTTCCGGAGGGGGGGTGTAATGTCACAGTCACCGTCACCAAGGACTCTTATTTTGCCCATTGTTCACGTTGTTTTGGTTCAGTTCCTTCAGTCACTCATTTGTTTCCATGGCCACAGATCATCACGAATCATTCACAGGTGTTTTGTCTTTTGGTTAATCACTGTCTATGTATTTAGTTCTCCGTGTTCTCCATTCAGTTGTCGGTTCTCGTTTACGTTTACTCTGTGTTTATTGCCCTGCCTGAGTTCCTTGCGATAATAAAACACTATGTTTCTGGTACCGGTGTCTTCGAGTCTGCCTCCGAAACGAAACCGTAACAATAACTGCTCTAGGAAATCTTGTTATCTTGTGGACTGGAGCTTTTATAAACAAGCTAGTGATCCTACTCCAAATCCATTAGGTATGACTAAGAGTGAAATACGACTAAATATTGTCACATGGGTCAGTAAAAAGGCATTTAGTATCATAATGCGCTTACACATCGGTATGTTAATTCTTGCTATTTTGGTATTGTCGTCAGTGCAACAAGTTACAAATTTCAGTTTTTTTTTGTTTTGTTGGTTTGTTTGTTTGTTTTCAAGGCTCTGCAGTATATTAAAAAAAAATCATTTACACATATAGACATTCTGAAAATCGTCCTTATAAAAAAAGGATTCAAATTAAGCTGTTCACTGATTGGTGTAGGCTGCTAATGATCACTCTGAGCCAATAAGACGAATCACCAAGCTGATAGTGGGTTGAGTCCCTGTGGAGGTCAGGAATGAGCAGCCCTAAGCAACAAAGTGTGTTAGACTGCATCAATACAGCGCATTGACAGCGATGAAGAGTAATCATCAACTGTGCATAAAACCAATGGGAGCTTCTTATGAATTAGTAGAACTGTCTTTACAATAACAAGCCTTATATTTGGGCAGACATAGATTCATATTATTTAACCATAAACAAACCAGGTAATTTACACTCTACATTGTTTTTTTCTACTTGTTAGTAACATCAGTGTCCTACAAAGTGACTGATCTAGGATCAGGGCTGAGATTGCAATAGGGTTCTAGGCTTGCCAGCTTCCAATATTCACGGTATTGAATATTGGAATATCTTCACAAGATAGTCCCGAACCAGGACGAGGAAACTGTTATTCCACACAGGGATTTAGTCAGGAGACACTGCCTGCTCACAGGACAGATGAAAAGCACAGTTACTTAAACATGCAAAAAATAAGTGGATTTTGAAGCGCATAAACTATTATAAACTACCTGTTTATATTGTTTTTTCTATTTTTTTTATCAAAAATTAAACGTAAGAAAATCTTGTGAAATCGTGTGAAATATCAGTGTCAAGGGGTCATGTTATGGAGAACAGAATTCCCTTTTTTAAATAAAATAGTACAATGTATATATATAAACAACTAAAACTGTTAAATAAAAATAAAACCAAAATATACATTAAAACTAAAAAATATATTAAAATAAAACAAAATGAAAAAAGATACAACACTAAATGAACCAAAGGTATAGCAAACATAATCCATGGCAGATTGTTTACTAGATTGTTCCATATCTACACCTAAATTAAACTCTACCCTGGCTCTGAGTGTATGGAGACTGCAGTCATCAACAGTTGGTGTGGTTGTTGTTGCCTGCTGAGGGCAGTGTTGTTGTGCAGGGGCTGGAGGTGTGAGTGTGCATGGCACCTGCCCGCTGCTCCACGGGTGGAGTTGGCACTGTTAGCAGATGGCCAAGCCCTGAGGACACTCAAAAAACCATGCTTCCTGGCAGTATGCCCTGAAGATGAACTGAGGCTTCTCGCGAGAGTGAATGAGGGGTAGTTAGGTCAAAGTGTCTGGGACAAATGCAATCAAAGACCAACAGCCAAACCAAAATGACTAAAGACTAGATATAATTTTAAATTTTATGACAAATCAGGTATTAACTATTAACAGTGATTTAAAAAAAACAGAACAACGTTGCTGAAAACACACAGAACCTTAGCAACTGCATAGCAACACCCTAACAACCACCTAGATCACCAAGCATAGTGATAAAAACCACACAGAACCTTAACAACGGCACAACAACACCCTGACAACCACCTAAATCAGCAAGTATAGTGATACAAAAAACAAAAGAGAACCTTAGTAACTGCATAGCAACACCCTAACAACCACCTAGATCATCATGCCTAGTGATAAAAACAACACAGAACTTTAGTGAACACACACTGTGTAGCAACACCCTAACAACTACCTTGCTCACCATGTACAGTGATACAAAACCAGTCAGAAACATAGCAACACCCTGAAAACCACCTAGATTGCAAAGCATGGTGATAAAAACCACACCGAATTTTAGCAACTGCATAAAAAGACCCTGACAACCACCAATATCAGCAAGTATAGTGATACAAAAACAATAGAGAACCTTAGAAACGGCATAACATCAATCTAACAACCACCTAGATCAGCATGCATATTGATAAAAACAACACAGAACTTTAGTGAACACACAAACCATAGCAACACCCTGACAACCACCTCGATTGCAAAGCATGGTGATAAAAACCACACAGAACTTTAGCAACTGCATAAAAAGACCCAAACAACCACCAATATCAGCAAGTATAGTGCTAAAAACCACACATAACCTTAAAAACTACATAGCAACACCCTAACATCCCCCTAGATCACAAAGCATAGTGATAAAAAACAAAACACTTATTCTTTACTATTTTGAAAGAACAAATCAAGTTACCGAACCAGGCATACAACATGTAACACTGCTCTGAATTCCAGTTCTTCCTAAGGCAGCTGAAATTGGCTTGCAAACAGATACAGATGAGCGCTGCTCCCCTGAGATGCTCTGCCCTAAAATGTCATTGGCACTTTGGTGCCAATGCACACAAAGGTCAATAGTGACAGAGATTCCTCACGTCTGCATCGATTCAGTCTACAGCACCATTATAAATGGCAATCATGCAGTCAATTGACATTCTAATTATGGAGATTCATGCAGATTCAAATGATTTGGCATCCTGGCATCCTAATACTGAGCAAATATGGCTTCTTTAAATCATCACTAATACAACCTGTGATTTGTACAACATTGTAGCTCTGTCCCAGTCACTATACCTAGTTCAAGGCGTCATTCGCATTCTTTCAACGCAAAAGTTGTTCCACATGGCTGATTCATGAGCTACATCACAACCCTAATGTAGCACTGCGTTTGTTTTTCGCAGTGGAGGCAACCCTAAAATGCATCGAGGCAAGTACAGATTTCAAGAAATGCAGATTATAAATGTATTAATTCAATTCTAGCTCATTCAATTACAATAATTTATTCATTAAAGTACAAAAAATTCGAATTGAAATATACCACTTTACCAAATGTGTGTTTATGATATAAACGGTTGCTTTTATGTTAGTGACATGCTAACACCAAATTCCATTGGAATCAATTGTGTGGGACACAAAATTGCTTCCTATGAAAAGTGTATATCTCCATGAATACTATATACCCTGAATAACCTTTATGAATGTCATGTTGCTAGTATGTATTTATATTGTGTATGTGGTTCAAGTAAACCCTAAATTATGGGGAAAAAACTCCTTGTCTTTGTGGGGAAATTTTTTGGTCAACATGAGGAAAAAAGCTTATAAATCACACTAAGTGATGTTTTTTGTGATGTTAGTGTTAGAGAAAATAACATATAGTTTGTACAGTATAAAAAAATCATAACGTCTATAGAATGTCCCCATAAAAAATAAAAACACTACATCACAAGTAGTGAGTTGATAACTTTATGTAATATGAATCAGGCTTGCTATATGACTATCTATAGAGTGCTGCACATGGAGAGATGCCACCGCACTGACTGGGCACAGATGGCACCAAAGCAGAATGACTGAGCTACTGTATCTGCTCACCTCCACATGCACATGGACACATACAAACACACATTCACGTGTTAATGCAAACACAGAAGTCCTAGGATGCATGTTTATATGACTATCCAAGAAGATCATTTAAAAAGCAGGGAAAATTTGAAATAAGCAGAGATTACAAATGTGTACACATTGTAGGAAAGTGGATGGATGGATGGATGGAAAAGTGTGATCGATGCGGTCAAAGCAGCCCTGGGTCTCAGGGAATACACTTTAGCCACGAATGACTGAAGAAATGACACATCTCCACTTAGACCAGTCTGTGTGCGATGGCGGAGGGTGAGCGTGTGAAAAAGTGCGTTGGCAAAGTCTCATGGGACGTGACAGCAGAAGCCTCTCCTCAGCCAGGAAAAGCAGGAAAATGACACAGTTACACACATGGGCAAACACTCCTCTGTCATCTAAGAGATGCCAAAACCTACTTCACTGGAGCCCGTGTGACTCTACCTGACGCTTGCTTGTCCATCTGGCTGTGTGTGTGACTTTACTTCAAGGAGAACTGAATTAAGCTTTAATTAGTCCATTTTGTAATACAGTTCAGGCCAATAAGCCGACAATTATCTTTCTGTTATTGCTGATATTAAAATTCTATACTATTGACTCAAAAACACAACACAACACAACACAACACAAAATACAAAAGGAAACACACAAAAAAACTAAATAAAACAACACCAAAAACAATTAAATACAAAAAATGAAACAAATAACACTAAAAAAAAAAGAAAGCATAAAACACAAAAAAACTAAATCCATCACAAAAAAACTAAACGAAAAAACACAAAAAGCTAAATCCAACACACAAAAACTAGATGAATCAGCATAAAACAAAACGAAACACATCAATAAACAAAACACAAAAACATCTAACAAAAAACAAAACTAAACTAAATGAAGCAGCACAAATTAAACAAATCAAATTCACAGCACAAAAAAATGAAACACCACAAAAAACAAGCAAGAAAACACCATACAAAAACAAAGAAGACACAAATAAAAAACAATATGAAACAGCGTAAACACACACACACACACGCACACAAAAGCAACACAATAACTAAACAAAATGAAACACAACACAGAAAACAAAATGAAACAGCACAAAGCAATCTTTTTAAAAATGAAAACAGTGTTTTTATAATGAATATTTTTTCTTTTTCCTATTAAAATAATTAAATGCTAAATTTGGCATAAAGAAATTGAGATATATAATGGAGGTTTGTATACAGAATAAATTGGTACCATTTTGGTAAAGATTTACCGTAATTTCATTTCTCTGCATATTGGATATTTGTCAATCGATTTTAGATATTTAATTGTACTGAATTGATAAGTGGAATCTATACTCATGAAACATGTCTTGTTTGCTGTGTAAACATAGTAGCACCAGCGACATAGATGGTACAGATGAGGTTTAACATATGAAGTGAGACAGTTTTAGGAAGTATTTGAGGTATTTTGGTGAAAACATGGTGAGATAGTGTTGAATTTGGCTTGTGAACCTGTGGCCAGTCGTGTGCAGTGAGAAGTGGAACTGTGAAAGGAAACCAAAGCGAGCTTACGCAGATGCCTGCATCCCTGTGAACACAGAGCAGTGGTGAGCCAAAGACAGTGTGTTAAAAATATCCAACCATTTTTCTGTGACTGACAGAGACATGGCCACCTTAAGATTGGCTGAGTGTCTCACCATCTCTGCAAAACACATGAAGAATTGAATACACGAGAGAGGACAGACCACCAACCCTCTAGTGATTACTGTACAACCTCTTCTGATCAAACCCTTTGGAAGAAGATAAATAAAACATGGATTCATACTTCCATTTCTCTTGCCCTGGCAACATCTCCACTATTATTAGCTGTATGGTGTGTGTGTGTGTGTGTGTGTGTGTCGCAAGACCTACTGTCTTCAATCTTTGCTGTGGAATGTACCATTATTAGTTTGAGGAAGGGCTTTTGTACAGCAATAACCCAACCATATCACCTATACTATACTCAACAGTTTAGTATGGGATTTGAAGAGGCTGTAAACCCTGATCACTGTTTGCAAAGCACCTCACCTATAGATCATGCAGCTTGATGAGGAGAGGATATGATTCTTCTAAGCAATCATACTTGTTTCATGGGCAATAAAAAGGCTGAAAAACATCCGAGGCCATCCTGGTGGCAGGTTTTGCACGGCAAAGGCATCACTAGTTGCAAAATCACACTCCATAGCTTGAAATGCAAATATAAACAAATATGGACAAATATAAAATGGATAATTCCAGCTCTAAAACCTGAGTGGAACCAAAGCGCCAGTAAAACAGCACACCTATTATCATCTGTAATAGCACATAAATAGAATAATTTTACTTGTATTATTATATTAGTTGCTTCATTGCTGTAAATCACCTACAATTAGGGAAATAAATGATGCTAAATTAAATGTTAATTGGGAATATTTCTTTAAAGGAATTTACAGATAAACTTCTTTATTTTGTAGCTGTTTTAAAGTTGTTGACACTATTTATAATACTCTGTAGGGATGTGCCCAAAGCCCAATACTGTGTTCGGAAAGGAATTCTACTGAACGCCGAAAGCCAGGCTCAGACTACAGGAGTTTTTTAATCTTGACCGATTGTCAAATTGTCACGGTCTTGTCTTGTCATTGTTCCCTTCCAGGTCCCTTTATGTATCTTCCAGGTCCTTCATGTTCCCGTCTGTCTAATCACTTACCTAAAGTCTTGTCAGCTGTTTCCTATTTGCCTCATGTGTATTTATACCCTCCTGTGTTCCCTTGTCTTTACGTGTGTGTGTGTGGATGGATCTCTTTCCATGTTCCAAGTGTTCCTAGTTCTTCAAGTTTTGCACCAAGAGAGTGCCGGTTTTGTTCTAGTTTAATGAATAAAGTCTTTTCACTTGGATCTCTGTGTCTTCTCGCCTCTCCACATCGCACACCGGACCCACCGCATTACAAAACAAAGCAGACCCTGCTTAACATTTTGAATATCAATCACTTTCTTCATTCCAGTAGGTATATGGTCAAAAAACAGATTCAAATATTCATGCATTTAAATGCACAGATGAGATGAGGTAAAATAATAACAGCCTTCATCACTCTCTCTTGCCGATGGTCCGACACTGATTTAACACTCTGAACAGCCCCAAAAAACCAGACGGCTTCAAACGAGAACCAATGGTGCGAAAACGGCTTTAGGGACATCCCAAAACATTTGGGATACCAATACTCTGCATTCATTAAATGGTAAAATCACTGTAACAGCCTGTCTGACTTATTGTTTATCTTAAAATCTTGAGAGGGTTGTGATGAAAAAAAAATGAAATGTAGTCTGCTAACTCGCACTCACAATCATTAAACAAGCCCACCGGAGTCTTTTTCTCTGCCATGACCCCTCCCTACTCAATCTCTGATGGAGCTTTTAAAGTGCTATTTTTAGCATGTGGTGCGGTGAGCATTATCTCTGTTAACTAGCATCATGGGTTTTAAGTGCTTAGCATGTGACACGCACTTGATGCAACTCTGACTCCAACTCTGTTAGCTAAAAAGCAACAATGCAGGCGCATTGACCATAATTATAGCACTTATGCATAATAGTACCTGCATAAATCACAATCAGCAACTACATGTGCTGCAGCAAACAGACAACCATCTGGATCTCTTAATGGTTTGACAATTGACTGCATCAACATGTGGAAATGGAGAGACAGAAAACAGTTTTCATTTTTGGCTGAACTATTCCTTTAAATGTCAGATTGGAGACAGTGGCTCATTCTTAACACAGAGCACGGCCGCACATCTCCAGACGGATGCGGCGACACGCACCGGCATTTTAAGCTCATCCGCTATTCAATTCCTCCTGGCATGGAGTAGATCAATGGAGAGATTGGGTTAATAGGAAATTGTGAGAGGGCATGATTAAGTTAGATCTCAATAACAGCGGGGAGCCCGAAACAGGAAGATGGAGATCAGGTATCTCAATTAAATGGGATCTAATTAGCACAAAATACTTTTACATATGTAAATAAGTCATTATTATCATTGGTAAAACACAAACAGTTAAATTGCCACACTGAGTATTTGACAACTGAAATTCACTTCAACTGTGTGCTGTGATATGACTAGGTGAGCCGTACATCGAAAGCCATGAAGGAGATGCAGGGTTGCCTGGGTAGGACATAGAGTTTACGCACCGCGGTGGCATAGAGACGCATCCCGGAGGATTCTGCCCTGGAACACTAGGAATAGAAACACAGAAGAGTTTTATTACGTAAGAGGTCCACAAATCAACAAAAGCATCCATTTAAATACATTTTAATGCTAATATTATTTTTATGTATTTGTGCATATTCTAAGTGTTTACGTTATAATAATCAGAATCTGATATATTTACAATAAATATGTAATGATGTTTCTGCACATGGACAATGTTATTTTTTTGTATTAAAAGTATATTTTTGAAGTATCAAGTAAATACTATTATATAAACCTTAATTTAGTACTACAGTATATGGCCAAATCTCAAAAAACAAGTCAAGAAACGGAACTGTTTGAAGAATTTTTATATAAAAATTGTGTCGATATATATGTATACATTTGTGTATATATATATATATATATTTAATCTTTATTAGTAATATTTTTTATTATTATTACCAAAGTGTGACCAAAGTATATTAACAAGAATAGCTTTACTGTAAATCAAAATATGATGATATAATAATAATTAATGACAAATTATTAGAAACAATTAATTTATATAAATATTTATCATAATTTTAATTTCTAAAAAAAATATTAGCATTACTAGTAGCGATAGTAGTAACAACAAAAACAATAAAAATAATAATAAAATGGAAACTGTATACCATGGTCTTTTGTTATTATTCCTTTTATTATTTTATTAGACATATTTAAATGTATTATAGATGCTACTGCACATTTGATTTTGTGAGTGTTTCACAGATTTGACATTTGTGAGTGTAATCACAAAATTATTAAAGTACTTTTACTGCAGTACAGTACAAATTACTGTATTACATAAATTAAATAAAAATTGAATAATGAGAATTACAAATAATACAAAATCCAGATGCATTGTGGTAATTTGAGGGAAATGTGTTTGATTATCATAAAACATCAATTTAAAAGTCTCCATTTTCTTTATGCAAAATATAAGTTTATGATTTTGGACCAAAAATGTATTATATTTTCATAGGATTCACTAATATCTCAATCACACATCATGGTTTTACCACATGATAGCATCATTGTACCACGGTATCACTACCAAAAATGTGACTCTGAACTGCACTGGTTCAGTTTGAAGTAATTGGTTATCAAACGCCTTATTCACAGAAGCCGAACACTATATAACCCTTTAAAATATCACCCACCGTATAACAATAATGGGTTGTGTTGAAACAGTTCCTTATCTTGTGTGTGTGTGTACATTTGTGAGCATGCATGCGTGTGTGTGTGTGTGTGTGTGTTGTAGGTGACACACAAGGCCATTGAGCATGTGTGATTACAGCTCAGTGCTCTCCTGAGTGTACTCCATTAAAACAACACTGAGACGATCAATGTTTATGAGCATCATAAAGCATCGCTGACAAGGGTGGAAAAGCAAAGCTTATATATCAGAGCCACATTCTCAACCTTGATTCATGACTGGCTATGGCTATTCTGAAATTCACCCAATCAATCGATAACTATTCATAAAAATGGAATTTAACCTTTTAATGACCTTATAATCAGGGATATTATAATTAATTAAAACTAAAACTATTAAAAACATTTCTGTTAATTAAAGTATATTCCAGCGCCTGCCACATAAATAGTTAATGTCTTTCAGTCTGGAGTCTGAGATGAAGTGCAGCCCAATCATGTGTGAACACATCCGCTCTCTCTGTGGGTTTTGACTAGACGCTGACAGCTAAAGGGCAAAACTCGGAGAGAGATGCAGAAATAACACCTCACTGTCTGTCTGTCTGGCTTCTCTTTGTTTATTTTTAACCAGTGTGTTGGTTTCTCTCTTATACTGTAACTTACAACACGGCACTATCTCTATTTCACTGTCGAAAATGCCTTGCAGACAAAAACACAGATCTGTTTCCACCGTCCTGCCTGCCTGTGGTCCTCCACACTGCTGCCGTATCAGTCAGGACTAAATTAATGCCGTTCCATCTTCTTTAGTCAGTTCTGGAGACAAAAAATTCTAACAAATTTTTTTTTTGAATTTAAAGTGTATCCTGCACAGATCTCTAGAGTAAATACTGTGAACAAACAGACGCTGGAAGGGGTGACTTTATAATAGCCTTTGCAACACGCTGATGGAAGAGAAAAACACATTTTAAAAGGTGAAAAAATATGCAGAGGTTGTAGTCAGAGATTTTGTTTGCAGGTGATCAGATCTTGTACTTAGAATGCAATTATTTCAGATTCATATATGTGTAAATCCAAATAGATAGTAAATTAATATAATTTTTTTTATTAAGATGTAAATCTAAATATATGTAGTTGTTTTCATACATACACACACACACACACATATATATATATATATATATATATATATATATATATATAAATAGTTAATGTTAACTATTTTACATATACAGTATATATATATATATATATATATATATATATATATATATATATACATATATATATATTTACTGTATATGTAAAATAGTATAGATAGATAATATATATAGATAATATATATAGATAGATATAAGATAAATTATATAATTATGTATTTCAATTATATATAATTTTTATTTTATTTTACTTCAGATTTTGTAAACATTATAATATATTATCATTTTACTATTATATTATAATAGTAAAATGACACAATTTTATAACAAATGAGTAGCAAATTTAAAAGCTCAGTATAACTTCACAATTATTTTGGTGCACCATCTACTAATTAATCAGGATAATGTCCTTCTTAAATGGATAACTAGCATTCAAATGTCATTCAATTACAATGCTGAAACAGAGCTCAACTCCTCTGTCGGAGGTTAGACAGAGGAAATATGCTTTATTCATGCTGCTCTCCGAGCCCCACTCCGACAGCGTTTGATGAATTGTGCCTGAGGCGCCTCCAGTCGCTCAATACCGACAGAGCTGCAGGTATCCTGCACCCTAAACAGGGCCCATAGCGGGATTGATGAGCTATGTTCAAATCCTTTGAATGCTTTGCCAGCCTGCTGTTTTCCCTCACTGTAGTGTGTGGTAGGCCTGGATGGCCAGAGGTGAACTCACTGCTAAATGTCAACAGCAGGATTGTGATTTTTTTTATGGTTATATTATGTCTAATATGAGGTGGTTGATAGTAAAAATTGGTGTGGTTTTAATAATAACAATTTGTTACAATGCAGTCATTTCAAACTTCACACGATCGGGAATTTTGCGCAAAGATGTAGCCACAGGTTTATTAACAGGTTAAAGTTAGTCATGCAGACTCACATGGACCAGCAAAAAAATACTTGGTCTAAAAGGGACTTTTGTGTGAGCTGTGCTTCACATCGTTACACCATTGACAATAGACAATGGACCTTTTATACCCATGAAATTTTGCAATTTAACATGGCCGCACCTTGAGGAAGAGACCGTCTGACCGACATGTACACAATAACCGACCACAATCAGTTAGTGCACTTGATGTACAGGGGTTTGTATCTGAAATCGATCATACCACTATTATAGCATGCTGTGCTGTAAAGTGGTCCGTTCAAGTAATGGTGCAGCAGTCTGTGCAAGAGCTTGTATGAGAGACAGAAAAATGTTTGGAATATATCTGAAAAGTTGTTCAAAATATCCTTCAATCCAAAAATATCCCACCCCATTCCTCTTTCTCTCCAAGTGATTTCCAATCCAATCTAAATGTGCTTGGGTACGGTCCATGCCGGGTGCTCAAGTAAGTAGATAGTTGGAAGGTGATCATGTGAAGAAAGATATCAGAGATAAGAAGGTATCTTCAAACTTTACTTGGCCATCCATAAAGGATACCTACAATATTTCCTCAAATATCCTACATAATTTAGTTTAGTATAATGGCCTTCTCTCGCTCTGATGCCCAAAAGGTCTAAACAAAGTTTTGCAAGGAAACTTACAACAGGATTTAGGACAGTGTGTTGCATTCAAATTGTCAAAAAGAGACGTAAACGGTTGTGACAGGCTGAACTAATTCTGTGTTGACAGTGTGCAGCTGTTTTAAGGTTTCCCAGCTATTAAAAAGAAGAGAACATAAGGCTGCTGCAGGAGTGGCTCCCCCATTAGTAGCTGTTTTCAGCTGTGTGTTTTTTACAGTGTGTCAATCTGGCTTTGGCTCGACTGAACTGCGAGTGAACTCTTGGTTTAGTTGCATTCCTGGCTCCATAGACAGCACTGGTCCTGTCTAAACTTGCCCCTTTTTCTTGTTTTTTTTTTCCACCTTTTTGTTACTGAAAATTGGTTGTACCAACACTAGTTCGCACCATCACTAGAACTTTGTTAGCCACACTTTGTGACATAAGATGTGTTCAACTTGAAGCGGCACTGCACAGACCGATCGGTAATGACATCAAAGAGTCATTGAGAGTGATTTAAAAGCATACAGAGCCACCTGCTTTCTAATCAAATTTCATGGTACTTTGATGCCATACACCAATCAGTCTTTGCAGCGCCACTTCAAGTTGAACACACCTATTCAGTTGTTTGTTTCACCATATTAATTTGTCGGACGCACCTCATGATATGTGATATGACATAAGGCTTGTTTGACTTTATGCAGCTCTGCGCAGACAGATCAGTGCCGAAGCAGTGCATGTCGGTTAGAAATTTTTATCTGACTGACCTTGACTTGGCATCAAAGTACCGCAAGAACGATTCAAGAGCAGACGACTGACTCAGCCGGCGCAGCTTCACAATCACATGTCAACAATCACATGTGTTTCTTGTTTATTCGGACACCTTCAGTTCTGCTAATGCTCACAAATCTGTATTTTTACAAAAGAAAAATCTCTTCACGTAGTCGCAATGTTATATTGAGTCATGGTTATTGAAATAAAACTGATTTAAAAAACATAGACCATGTTTTAATTACATTTAAAATGTCTCTGAAACGTTTGTGTTAAGTGTCAGTCATGGCTCTGTCTACTTCCTGGTTCCTCCCGTGATCTCCCAGTGTTTTTCCACGTACCTCTCTCATCATCAATCACCTCTTCTCAGCTGTCTTGTTCCCTCATCTACCCTTGTGTATACCAACCCTGTGTTTTCCTTCAGTCCTTGTCCGATCCTGTCTATTGTACGTTTTGTTTCTCCTTGGTCTCGTCTTTCTAGTAGTCTTGCTAAAGTTTTGCATAAGAAGTGCCTTTTTGATTTGGAAAAGCTTCTTAAGGGCCAGTCACACAGCCGATCACGCACGAATCACTCACAAATCACGCACAGATTGGGTTTGTGCGTGCTTGTGTGTCGAGAAATTTACCAAAGTATTCCACGAACATTCGTGCACGCCTGAATCACTGACGGAGAGTTTGTTTACGAATTGTGCGTGCGTTTTTGCTGTGTGACTGGCCCTTAAGATGCTAGAATGATAGTCGTTTATAGAGCTGTCCTGTGTAATTCCAGGTGTAATTCCATCTTATATACGCCTAACAATAACTGAATACATATTCAGCCAATAAGTCTCCTTCCTTATCTGGGGAGGTTGGACACACAACCTATAAGAGAGAGGCTAAACGAGACTTACTAGCATAAGATATGCTTTGGATTCCTCAGCAACTTGCTGGGATGATGCGATCAGAATTCCACACGCATCGAGAGCAATCATCCCGTCCTCACTCTTTCTTTTCAGGAGAGCCATTAAGCCCAGTGTGTAATTATTCTGTCAGTTAACAGAATGCATGTGGCTGGAATAATCAGGCCCACACTCCGCAATTATCATCAACACACGGTCCCTTTCAAAATGCAGCCTCCCAGAGCAGGGAAAGCAATTTCACACGGATAGATTTTTCTGTCATTCTTTCCTTTTTTCTTTCCCAGCACATGGCAGAAAGCTAAATAAACCTTGTCTATTAGAATTCAGCAATGGTCAGTCAAGTGCAACAATGGTTTCCAAAAAAGCCACAGCATTTTTGTTTTACTTTTTATGGAAACAAAAATATAACCATGAATGGAGTGCTTGCTATCCTTGTCCTTGACCTTGTTCTTTAACGACTTAAAGGTCAAAAGAAACTTTATATGTACATAAATATTATATTTGTTACACTTCATTTATCACATTTCATTTTTAAGTGACTCATTCCCTCCTTATATTGCCTCAGATCTGATACACAAGTGCCTTACTGTCACACTACCAGACACTGTTTGTTTTTGTTTGCACTGTTTCTCCCTGCCTTGTTTATCATCATAGTAATCAATTTGATTTTATCATTGTGTTCAGCTGTGTGTGTGTGTGTGTCATTATCTCCCCCATTTAATTTTAGTTCAGTTTCGTCAGATTTTGTCAATCAATGTATGTCAATTTTGGATGTGTTTTGTTTGCCTACTTGTTTGGATTACCTTCAGTAAATTAAAGACTATTAAAGACTTTTGAACTTAATTCCTTCTTCTTTATGCATTTCTAACCAGCCCATTTACAGAAGACCCGACCCAATACGTGAGAAAGACTATGTGGCAATTCATCATGTTTTTGTCCAGTTCGTGTTTCGTTTTTTTGCTGTTGGCCATGTACATCTCTGCTGTGCAGCGGCTTTACCTTGAGCAGGGAAACAGCTCCCTCGAAGAACATCTGGAGGTGTTCCTGGGTCGGGGATACCAGACCACCTTGCCAGACACCCACCTCTGCATGTTTCTATGTGTGGGACTTAAAAATGCCACTTGAGCACAGATGCTCAGGGATCCTCCCTGAGAGAGCTTTGTCGACTACATAGAGTACATTTTTTAAAAATTGAGAAAAACAAAAAATTAAAACACATTAATCAAAAATATATGCATTTAGACAACTTTTCAACTTTTAATTCTTGGAGAATGCTGGTAAAATGCTCCAGAATTTGGAAGCGTAATGCCTAAAAAAAGCTTCACTCAAGCTGATTCTGCGTCTATGTGTTTGTATAAGACATTCGATGTTAATACAATTCAACCATCATATTTGAATAAATATTTCAGTGTATTTTACCATTAGCCATCTCAATCCTCTTTTGGGATTATACACTGAGATTGGCAGGTAGACAGTTTTGTAAGTATCCCTTTACCCTTTCCAGCTTGCCATGTCCACAAAAACTTTAATTCGCCTGTTACAAAACACACTGAAAGATGAATACGGGCGGCTAATGCTCGCTAATCACACAAATCCTTCCTCTGAAACCTTTGAACTATTTATTAAAGAAACTCACACACTCCTTTAATAACCTCTGTTGAAACGCCAGAGGAAACAACAACATAAATAAATGATATGACAAACTCGTTGTAATTTCTTCAACCAGATATCATGTGCATGTGCAATCTGACAAGTACTGCAGAGACCTTCAATGAAACGCCCAATTTAGATACATACACACGCGGCATTGATGTGTGAGCAGTGTGCAGTAGCTGGAATTAGAAATGGGCCAATCGCAAAGACAGCTGGGAGATTTAATGAACCTGATTTCTGTCTAATCAGTTGGACTTAATGCAGGGCACACCTCTGAGACAGAAGAAAAGAGGGAAAGAGTCTAAGTCAGCATACTGAATGGAAAAAAACCCTAATACATGACTGATTGGGAGCACAATATCATCAGAGTTGCTGAGCAAAATACTAATAGTTCTTAGTTAAATTATTTGATTTGATCTAAGGACAAAATAAGCTCACACAATTTGCATTGTTAAATTTACGCTCATTAAGTCAGTAGGCGGAGAGTAGGTGGTCTTTTATGGCTGTTCGAATGCATTTGACCACATGAGTGTCTATACTTCAAAAGCAATCAGATGGAAAACGTTTTATTAACGTTTTACCTCTGGAAGCGGCTGAAAACAATTTAGACACCAATTGCACTTGTCATTTTGCATTTGCACTAGCACTGTCCACTTGTGATCGATCGACCAAAATACATACGTAAATAGGGCCTGGGATTCTAGGATTACCTTATCAACAAAGAATACATGCATTAGAAGAGAGATAGTGAAAGTTGTGTGTTATTAAGCAACAATATAATCCATTGAACACACTGTATTCTATCTCAGCTTCATTTTCTTTCCAGTCAAAAAATAAATATGGTGCTACCCTGACTAAGGTCTATTCCTCATTAAAAACAAAGGTAAAAGTCTCAGATTCTACCGCAGAATGTAAAGAGGTTTAGCGCAGGTTATCCAGGTGCCATTAAGTGATTGTAGCTAATTCACTATATGCTAT
Source organism: Rhodeus uyekii (assembly GCA_037043235.1). Taxonomy (NCBI): domain Eukaryota; kingdom Metazoa; phylum Chordata; class Actinopteri; order Cypriniformes; family Acheilognathidae; genus Rhodeus; species Rhodeus uyekii. The sequence continues at coordinate 5,077,993 of JAWRVZ010000003.1, forward strand.
GCAGATCCTACTTGAATCACCTACGCATATGTCAAAGAGGACTTTACATTTCAGTTTAGAAAGATCACTTATGACGTGTGAATAATCTGCCTCTCTCAAACCCACTCTTTGGATTTGCATTTGAGCAAGTTTGAAATAACAAGAAGGCCTACCAATATAATGTTTTTCTTTTCAAAGAGAGTTTTTTATAGGAATTGCTAAAGCATGGGTTGCTATTACTATTGCTCATATTTAAAGGGATAATTCACACAAAAATGAACATTCAGTTTTAAATCCAAACCTGTATTTTTTTTCTGGGGATTGTATTTTGAAGAACATTTCAAACATGTCAGTATATTCAATGAAAGTCAATGGGTTCTTTGGATAAAAAGAAAAGAATGGAAAATCGATATCAGAAAATGGAAAACAATAGGAATATGCTTTGTGTTCCTGAGACCTAGTTTGTTATGTCTGTTTCGTTCTCATTCAGTTCAACTGTTGTTAATCAATTATCTCCTTTAGCACTCTCATTTTATACACTCCCTGTGTCTTTCATTTCTTTGTCTGATCTTGTCAGTGTTACGTTAGTGTTCAGTGGATGTATTTGCCTGTTCTCCTGTGTTTCCCTGTGTGAAGTTATACAAGGGCTTTGATTCAGATTTCTTCTTCATTGCAAACTCCTTCCACTCATGTTATGTGAAAGAAGTTATCAAAACAGAAGTTATATTTGCAGTCCCCCCACCCATCAACACATTTGACCAGGTGTGTGAGATTACCATAACACCCATCCCCAAGGGAGTTCAAGTGGAACTTGAGGACTATGATGGACACCCTGCCCACACTTCCACCCCCATGAATGTGCTTATTTGACTTATTTGAGGAGCATTGCCTTGGTGTGAAGATTCTCCGTCTCCCCCTCCATCCACAGAGCCCTGGACTCCACCTCAGTCCTCCGATCCCTCGGCTCCATCTTGGCTCAATGTTCTCTCATCATGCCACCAACTTCACCAGGCCCCCCTCGTCCTGTCATCTCCACCTTCGTCAGATGTCACCCTGACTGTCTACTGCTTACACTTCTGCCCTCCATACCTTCAGCTCCACCTGGCTCTGCCTTCTCTCCGGCTTCAACACCGTCGTCGGTTGCACTGGTTCTAGTGTGGTCTTCCAGCTCCCTGCCTCCATCTCTGTCCCATTAGCGGTCAGCTACACCTTGGCCCTCCGGACCTGCAGTGTCACCCTGGCTCAATGTCTCCTCATCTCCTCATCTCCATCTGGGTCTCCACCTCGGTCCGCTCCGTCATAGGAGAAAGCACCCCTGGTTCCATCAACCAGGCCTCCACCATGGCTCCTCCCTCCAGTGACACCGCCTTGGAACATTGTACTGGGTGTTCTGTGTCATCTGGCCCTTTCTGCTGCTGGACTGACTCCCCCATGGACTTACACTGCTGTTTCTGTCCTCTTCCACGCCCTCCTCCTTAGTCCCCACCCTTCCTCCTCTATTGGAGCTTATATGGCGTGAGGACTCGTCTTTCCAGAGGGGCCATACTGTAAGGATTGTGTTTTCCTGTAACAAAAATCCCATATACTTGATGATGACATATTTTGACTTGAGCGACCATTTATAATAGTTGAGCAATGCCCTAGAAACCACCTTGAAGACCAAGCAATTGTATAGAATTGCGTTAATAACCATTCGGAAGAAACTGTATAGCAATGCCCTTGTGGATAGAAACACTTACAACATATCATCGTGGCTAAAACAGTTTTGCTCAGGAAAAAATGCCACAAATGTTTATCTTTAATCAAAATGTAAAATCAGTTGCCCTCATAGTTCATAAGTTTAACATTTGTGATAGTTTTGATATTGATAGAGAAGATGGAAAAGTCTGGAAAAATCAACTTACAACCTACTAACATACTAGCATGCATGATAACTGCTAAACCATGACACAAAACAGACACTTTCATGTGCTAAAAACTTTCACTTTTGGGACTGCCACAAAATGACCTTAATAGGACATTGTGGTTATAAACCTCATGTGTAATGATTTAAAATAAGTCTGAAAAGCATTGAAAACACTCATTAGATATGTACACAACCATTTTCATGCTCCAGTTCGCTATGCTACATGGAAGATTCTGGATAACTAGTCATTAAATGTCTCTCAGGAGGTTCAAAAAGGAAAAGCTGCAGCAATTACTATTCATAGCAGAAAGAAAAACAAATGTTACCCAGCAACTTTTTGAACCGGAAAACAAATATGTTTCCTATTGGTGTCACACAACTGCTAGCTTACTAGTGACTAGCTTCAATAAATATGTAGCCAGATCCTAAAAAAGCTACTTTAGTCGTTCATATGGGAGCAATAATGAATCATAATCAATAAAAGCAGCTTCACATCAAGTGCAGCTTTTTAACAAGTTTAATTCTTATTCTTCCTCTGCTCCTTCCCGCAGATACTGGTTGCTTTAACAAGCGCACAGCAGTCAGGGCACATTAGCGTCAGAGCGAAAGCAGCACCCGGAGGATTCAGCGGTACTGGGAAATTTCTCATTAAAAGTGCAGGCAGTCAGAGGAACTCCCACTGAGAGAGTTGAGACGGGGAGAGGCAGACTCTGAGACCACTCATCTTTGTGATTTAGCTCAAATATAATATGTGAAATGTGATAGAGCACCCATTATATCTAGATAATCAAAGTTTACTATGCGTGGATGAATGAAAGTTGAGCAAAACTGAACTTTTATAGCCTATGACCCAGGCTATTGGATTAAAAAGAGGATATTTCAGACTGAACTGATGCAGAAAACGGCCACAAAGAGTTTGGAACTTTATATAGCTAAATGAGCCGAGGTTGATGCAAAGTTCAAGTTAACTAATGCGACACAGAATTCCCATAGGTCATAAATTAGTTATAGTTATTGACTCGAGCTTAGAAATAAATTTGAGGGTGAAAGCTTGGCTTTTAACTCCATTATGTAATGCGTTTTGGATGCGAGTTATAGTATTTCATCAGATATCCGGTTCTATTATTGAGAACTGTGAACAAGCAATTATTAGGAAGAGCAAAATCCTTCTGGCGTAATAAAGTCAGTTCTGGTCATACTTTCTGTCCTCCCTAGTGTGATTTCAGAGTTGAATCATGAAAACAGAGATGCATGACTGTAGTTGGCTTATATTTGCATGTCAAATGTCATAGTTCAGCCTGTCTTGCCTCTACTGTCTGCCAACTCCTCCACATTGTTTTCATTTTTCAAATAATCATCATCAACAGACCAACATTTTTCCTTATAGTGTACCGAAAGTAGCCAGTATTTTACTTTTTGAGGCAAACTATTCCTCTCACTGAGGCCATCCGTCAGTCCCTTAGTTTCTCTCTTGTAGGACATCAATAACAGGAGTCTTCTCTTGCCGTCCCAGAGATCACAGCTTCTGTTCTGCCCAGGTTTACTTAAAGAGAAGAGGCTGGGAGCATCCAAACAAGGCTGGAGTATAAACCGCTCTTTGTTCTTCTTCTGCAAATAAAAATCTTGTTTTCTTTCGTTCCGTCAGTTCCCTCCCCCCTCTTGTTTTCGCTGTCTGTTGGCTCCGAGAGCCCAGGTTTGTGTAGAAGCTTTCGATTTGGCCCCCGACTGGCCTTCCCCCTCCCCCATCTGCCTCAAAGCCAGATGCAGATGAAAAATTTATGGCAAAGTGCCTTGAAAAAAAACCTTCCATTCTATTTGAAGTGAAGCTCTTCCTCTGAAGTTGCTTCGTCTGATGGCGGCCATCTTTGCCCCTCTGCGTGTCAGTCTGATAAAAGGCGAGTGGGGTCGTCCAGCTGGTGTAATTTAGGGAATTGATCCAATTGACTATTGATTGGAAGTCTTTTCAATCAAGTCAGTCGTGATTAATATCGGTTTTATAATTGGTGTTGGAAGTGAATCCCCAAGTAAATTTACATAGATAACCCTTCCCACTTCTCTAATCCCGGCCCACTGAATCTCCCCTCAAGGTCATACGGAACGATCCGTATTTATTATTCATAAGCGTCTCATTATTTGGGCATCAGATCAAAAGGTAGAAAAACATTAGCACAGTGTCTCTTTCTTTCTGTGGGAAAAGCCTCCAGCTACCTAAATGGAGAACAACACCGAGATGGATTTACAATTCAACTTCTCATTTCAAATCGACAGCACTCAAGGCATTTAACGCACCCCTCAAAAAACATTTTTGCATGTAATGGAATGTAATTTAATTTAAAACTAAAAAAAGGTAGGATGTTGATATCCTGTGCTCTAGCATTTGATATAGAGCTGTGCTGTAAGATATCTAATAATAACAAAAGAGGTGGCAAGTAAGATAATGTACAATCTAACGATTGTTATCAATAAATAATCTGGACCCCTACATGAAGTGGAGGCCTGACCAATAAGAATGAAGTATTGTAGACTGCTTTTTTTAAATGATCTTCCTTCCATTTTAAAGTAGAAGACAAACTTCATATTCAAAACAGCAATACCATAATGGTATGATTTCTTAAAACGGTGATCAAAATTCTGCCAATTTAAGTTTTTTTCTTTTTCTTTCAGAATTAGTACTTACTTATTCAGCAAGAGTGAATTCAATAGAGCAAACGTGACAGTAAAAACATATATTTCAAATATTGGTAATAATCTGAATTGTTTCTTGAGCAGCAAATTATCATATTAGAATAATTTCTGAAGGATCATGTGACACTAAAAACTGAAGGAATGATTCTTTACGTCACAAGAATTAATTACATTTGAAAATATGCTGTTGTAAAAAAATAAAATAAAAAAATCACATTAATACTAATATTTACTGTATTTTTCATCAAAAAAAATGCATGATGAGCATGTTCAAAAACATCAAAAAATCTGATAGACCCCAAACTTTTCAATGTTAGTGTATAAGCCAATCATAAAATCATACTTGATTTGATGAACATCTAAAAGAATAAAATCTTGCTAATCAAGATTTACCAAATGAATCCAAATCCCATGATGGTTCTCTGACACCATCTCAAGATCTTTTTTTTTTTTTTTTTTTGGGGGGGGGGGGGTTTCTTAAAAATGAAAGTTTGCCTGCAAAAACAACAATTGGAGCAAAGATCAGATGACCTCATAAAACACCCTGAAGGCTAAAAAATACATAAACTTTCCATGTTAGATGGTCTCAGCTAGTTCACTCTGAATTATTCATGAGTTTTTGCACACACACACACACACACACACACGTAGAGGCTGATGCATGTCTTTCAAGAATTCATGTGCCCATCCTGGCATGCGGATATTGCCCAATGTGGCATGAATTTTCACTCACACCAGATGCTAAAAGCACCATTACATAGATCACTTCAGATGTGTGGAGAGGTGGAGGTCAGGTTTATTTCATGACAACCTAAGCCATCATGCTTCAAAAAGCAAAAACAATTTGATTTGAATGACCAGTTGGTAGTTCAGCAAATCGTTCTAGTCAACAAGACTGTGTTTCAGAGGTTCATACAGACCAGCATGAATGTGTTTAGCGGTAAAAGAAAAGTATTTTTCTTAGTTAATATGTAATCTATATTACTAAAAACTATTTACAAAGTACAATTTCCACATGAATATGGTATTATCATGATATTTGTCTAAATAAATTAGAATCATGGTTCCATTAAAATCATGGTTTTACCGTGATATAATGCACAAACAAATAAGGTACTAACGTGACCAAAAAAATTAAAATCTGTTAATGATCTCTGTCACTTCAGTCTTGTTTTCTAGTGTTTCTGTGACAGAGCTCTGACACTGCCCTATTGTCGTACGCTCTGTCTTGTAAGTGTGCGCAGTTTCGACTTCACTCAAGCTGTGTGTGTTCTTGTCCACGTGTGTTGTTGTGTAGCATTCATGTTTACATCAGCCGCATGCTTTCATGCTCTGTCTTGTTTTGTGCGGTGTTGCGTGCAGCTTGTGTTTTCATTGTCTGCAATGCTATATTGCCATCTTGTTTCATGTAGACACGCAGCTTATGAGTTTTCTCGTTGGCCGTGTATTCGTTTCGTTTTGTCTTGTCAAATGTGTAACCCCGCCCGCCTCGTTATGTTTGATTTCATTTTTTGTTTCAATATTCTTTACATGTTATATGAAACAACTTTGTGTTCACAAATTTAATAGACTTGAATACAAAATGTTTAATTATTCATAAGCAGCTCATTAATTATTCTATATGCACCCTCTCAACTTGAGGTTGGACAGATGGCATCTCCAACAGAGCAAACTCATTCGGAGAATTAGGAAAAAAAGAAGCTTTACAATGATGGTGACCTGTAGAAAGATATTATGAATGATAAACAAACATATTTTGAGGTGACCTGTGTTTTGGAAACCTATTATCTCATCCAACTGAAAATAAAGATAGCGTATTAAATATGACTCTTGTCAGGCAGTGTTGAAAGGAAAGGAGTAACAGGTGTGACTTGTGTTGTCTTGAGCACTGGGGTAATTATGGGGTGTTGTCACTCACACAATAATAATGGCAACAGGATGCCTCTGTCAGGCTGGTGGTACTTGATGTTTGATGCTTGATGTCCCTGAGTGGGCCACAGGAGAAAGGGAGTGGGCGGAGCCATAAGTTGTTAGTAGAGACCCTGTCACTTGGTTCAAAACACAGTTTTAACACATTAAACTACCAAGAAGTGAAGGCTTTTTTGCCTTTGCAAGATTATAAATGATGGTGTTGATCATAACGTTTACAATCAACTCAAAGGATGGAACATCATTTAAATTGTTGCTAGGGTGTTGTAGGTCGTTGCTAGGGCATCATTATTGAGTTATGGGTGATTGCTAGGGTCAAACTTTACATAAAACTGAATAGTACACTAAAGTTGTTTTGTTTTTTTACATGCTAGTTATTTACTAGAGTGTTTTAGGTCATTTCTATGGTGTTATTAGGTGCTTGTTAGGGCCTTTTGAGTGGTTGCTAAGGCAGGTTCTAGGGTGTTATGGCAGGTCAGTATGGTATTGCTATTGCAGTATTGTCAGTATGGTATTGCTATTGCACATAAAGCCGCATCTCAGAACTAAAAAGGTTAAACAGTCAAATACACACAAAATAACATCAAAATGCCGATCTTGGCCAGTAGTCACATAAACACGATCAGTTATGTTTTAAATGAACAGAAATAGTTGAAAAAGAAAACACATGTGTAACAGTTTAATAGATCAGTGTGTCAGGTCTTAAAGTGACAGCAGCATAAAATACCTGAAACCAATTATGAGATCATATTAAAAAATATCTGTATCTACCTTGTTTTTCCCATGGTATCAATAACAAAATTGTGGCCAGGGAAAATACTGAGTGGCTAGTAACTGTGGAAAACCACTTGCCAGAGTGGCTGGTGAAGAAAAAAAAATCTGGAAAAAAGATCAGCCACTGATCTCTAAATATGACGATTTAGAGATTTATATATATATACAGTAATACCTCGGTTTACGAGTTTAATTCGTTCCAAGAGCGAGCTCGTAAACCAAAATGCTCGTACACCAAAACAATTTCCCCATAAGAACGCACTAAAAATCACTTGATTCGTTCCACACAACCATAAATGCCCATTTTAAATATTTTTTTGGTTTTAACCTATTAATTACATTTAAATTTATAACCATTAAGATCTCATATAAATACTAATTAAGTATTTTTAGAGTTTAACTGTCATTATTAACTATTTACTGTAACAGGCACTTTACCTCTTCACTGCTGGCATGATCGAGACGAGAGGAGAGGGGAGGGGGGGTGGGGTGTTACTTATATATTTCACTACATTGTAGCGTTGCTTCTTTTAATAACCAAACAGGTTCCTTCTCATTCAGAGATTTTATTGAGAACTATCTGATTGTGGTTCTGGCTTCAACCCACGCCGTACATAACAGAAGAATCAAAACTATCTCTGCTTACGAGCTCTCTCTCAAATCCCTCAGAACTCAACTCTCTCTAGCGCCGACTGAAACCCCGCCCTCTTAAAGTGACAAGACTGTTAACTGAACACTTATTGACACATCAGATTAACTAGTTCCTTCAACATTTGTAACGATATTACAACGTGAAGAATAGCGATCACAATTAATGCAACAACACGAGGTAAAACCGCTGTAAATCACTTATGTATATGATCTGTACAGAGTTATAACTGTTATAGTATGCTGTTCTCTAAAAGTGTATGGCCCTTTAAGAACGTCATTGGGTGCGTTGGACTGTGAACACACGTGAGTCTCATTAGTATGCAATGTGTGATGTTGGTAAGATGCTCCATTAATAAAGTTTCATCATATTCACATGTAATCATATTCACAACAACTTATAAAATAATGCGCTGTGGTGAATAATGCACCCATACTGAGAGACACTGAGAGAATGAACGAGTTAAGGGGTGATAAAGGGATCTTTTCGACGGAAAACTGCGCATATACCGAGACAATGCTCGTACACCGATTCAACCCTCCGTGCTCGTAAACCGATTTTCTCGTATACCAAGTCGCTCGTAAACCAAGGCATTACTGTGTGTATATATATATATATATATAAATTATAATGAAATAAGTCCCTCCAATGACTGGATTTCAATCGTTTCATCGGCCACAAGGTGAAAATAGTAAGTAATGTGTAAAACATAATAACACACCTCTCCTCAACCCACTCCCAGGAAAAAAACTTTGTGGGATGTGATACAAGCCAAAGCTTAATCCTTATAGGGTTAGGTGTTTGTTCAATGCAAGCACCACTAATTATGTTACATGAAGGTTTCTTTGTATAAAGAAGAACCATGAGACCTTGGCTAAGCCAGAACAGATCTATCCAGTCATAATGGTTTCTAAGCAACATGTTATTTCACAATAGACACAGCTGTAGTTTAAATGGCTGTTCACAGCGGGAGTCGCATGCAGCTCCTGTGGAAGTCATTCTACCCCTGCATCACAAAGCAACCTTGAAGCAGTCCACATTGTTCACTACACTGGGGTATTTCAACCAAATAAAAAGCCAAGGAAAAGTCTCTGTGTCAAGATAATGAAACCACATCTCTCGCTATTACCTGAGATTCTCCTATAGAGACGCGGGCTTCCAAGCACAAAGCTAAAGTTCGATGGAATCAAGGTTTTTTCAGTCCTGCCACGATTTTTTTCATCTTCTTATGAAATAAGCTTCTTAAATGAAGGCAGGGCAAAGAAAACAGTGCTAAGGCACAGCAGTATCAGTAAGCCGACTGCTGCAGTGTGACGTTGTTCGCAACAGAACAAGAGTTCCATTCAACGTTGCTCAACCCCGAGACATATAATCAGATGGGGTATTTCTGCAGCTGAACCTTGGCTTTTGGGTCATGAATCTCTGCCTGCTTACAACATCATGCTCAATGGTCATGTGATCGCTGAGGGACTGTTGCTTCTTATGAAGCAGGATTCTTGATTCTGATTGGTTGATGTCATTTTGGCATATTCTTCATACATTAATTATGGCACAGACTGTTTTAAGTAAAATATGTAAATAGTAAAAAAGAAAAAAAAAATATATAAGAGTATTTTATGAGAGTAAAGCTGAAAATAGTCTTGAGTTGACACATGATATACAGATGATATAAGCCGAATGATTGACCGTTGAATTATTGAAAACATAATGCACTACTTTACATTATGGCCACATTATGACCCTGGATGAATAAAATTTTAATAAATCAGTTGTCTGCTGTCAATTATTCCTTTTTTAATATTAATATCAGGATTTTTATATTACAGTTATAGACAGAATAAATTGTATAGAGATCTGGATGATGGAAAACATTGTAGTATTTGACACCATGTAATTAAATTATGTACAATGAATTTCAAAATAAATTAGGAAGGAAGAAAAGGATGACATTCCATATATATATATATATATATATATATATATTCTTATGTATATATGTAATATATATGTTTTCTATTTATTATTACCATCATCAGCAACATCATCTTTAATAACTGTTATTATTATTTTTACTTACCAATATAATAGTGATATGATTTAATATTATTTTACTTAATATATTATATGTGTTGCTTTGTATTGGTTTGGTATGATGAAGACGAGGAGCATAGGTTAAACATGAATCACTATTATTAATAATACTATTACATACTACTATTATTAATAAAGATGATGGAAAATAATTCAAGAATTATTATTTAAAAAAAAAGAGTATATCGCTATTGGTTAGGTTTAGCTTTCACTGTCTTGTTTAGTTTTAGACAACTACATCACAGTCAATAGGGTAATACCATTGTCACATAGATTTTCACAATTAATTAATTGTATAAGCATTAAGACTTAATAACATTAAGATCAAAATCAAAACAAGTATTTGTGTAATTGTACCATTGATTCTATAACCATCTCTAACTGTTGTGACAACTAGCCCCCCAACTCCCATTTTCTTATTAACCTACAATCTCATGTTTCTATTGCCAGAGACATGTGCAAACGTATCTTGAAAAAAAAAACATTATATAACTATCAGGAGCTTAAACACAATCTATCCATGTTTTCAAGACAGACATTGAGAAATATCAGAGGAAACGTTCTTGTCTGGCTCTTTCCACTGAACTGATTGCTATGGAGGTCAGAGGTCTGATTCTTTTCAGCAGTTCAATACAACCCAACATTGACTCAAGCTATCCTCCTTCCACCACCTCTAGAGACTTCAGACTAGTCAATAATTCAGAAGCCGAGGCTGAAATGATATAAGCATGAACGGACAGCAGGAAAGAGAATGTGGAGCAAAAGGAACAAAAAGGGGTAATTTTAAAGTAAATAAAGCAAGATAGACAATATAGTAGACAATAGACCATGGGCATAAAATGAGTTATTGTTGAATTGCAACTTTACCGTCAAAAAAAAAAAAAAAAGATTAAAAGATTGATATCATTAATAACAGATAAAAAAAGAGAAAAGAAAACACTATTCAACATGATAAATAACCATCTAATACTTATGATAAATAACCGCCACCTTTAATTTTGCATTAGATATCAGTAATGCAGCTCCAGCTGCTGACAGCAGTGGTTTGAGAAGCGGTACATGTGTAAGACTGATGATTTAGGTCATTATCAGTGCATCACTTATTAGACCGAGTGGCTGTAAGGCTGGCAGACAAACTTCATTTACAAAATTTACGGTTTAATTATTCCACAAGCAGTTATTAATCCCAGCCACAGATAACGCATGTAATTTGTTAAATCCTAATTGTTTGCTAGTGTGGTCTGTTTTACTAGGCCACATGAGTGAATAATTAAATGTGCGAGGCACAGCTGGTCTGTGAAGGTGTATTTATTGTATTGGGTTGGTGCGTGAATGTCGTAAAACATGTCAAAAACACGTCCAGGTACTTTTCTGAATAAGCGTCCCAAAAATAAGCATATGATAATGAATAATAATATTTATATTAATAGTAAATTAAATGATCAGTATAAAAAGATTTAAAAGATAAAAGATCTCCCTCTAAGTTACTATATATTTACCTAATTTTTAAACATTTTAATAAATAATATTTCATATGATTATGATAAATTACTTATAATTTACAATTTTATTAGGCAGGGATCGTGACACATTTTAAATGTATCTTTTCATCATTACTTCTTAATATTATTTTTAAATTAATTGTAACATTTATATTATTTTATTAATATATTCATGTATTATTATTATTATTATTATCTATTACTATGACTTGCATAACATTAGGCAGTGATATGGTGATATTATATTTATTATTTTTTTATCTCCATTCTTATTAATAACAATTAGTGTATATTAGACTGTGATATATTTTAAAACATTTTTATTTTCAATTAGTATTAAAAGAATAAATAACAATAAAATACTATTACTACTACTACTACTACTAATAATAATAATAATAATAAATTAAAAAGAGACTATATTACTGCCAAATATATGGTCATTTAAATTAAAAATCATTATGTTACATTACTTTGCTTTGCAGGAATATTTACTGTAATGGGTAAATGCACACCCAGAATGAAGGGACATGGTCCTTTCTTGATAAAAGAACCAATGAAAAACTACAAAACACCATGGTTTAGGAGACTCATATGATGGAAATACCATGGTATTTGGTAGAAGATCACATATAGCAACACTACTGTATGCATACAATATTTAAAAAATATTATGGTATTTTAATATGATCCCATCACTGACCATGGGACTATAACTTTATACTTTAACTTTATTTAGATTATAGAGGATTCTTGAAGGAGATCCTATGTTTTCTGATTTTCTAGAATAATAGCAATGGATCTGCTCAGTTTGTAGGCCTTTAAAGACAAAGAGAATTAGCTTTGGTGTTTTGGTAGGAACTATGGTGAATTTTGCTGATGAATCACTGCAGTTATCATGAGCTGCTGTGTGTAAGGAAGCATGATGATGTAAACGTGCCAAAGGAAACCTTAAAACAAGAAAGGAACAAGAGGCTGAGGCATTCAGCTGTTGATAAAAGAAGAACAAAGCCTGATCACGCTGAACACACTCGACAGCGCTGTGCTTTTGAAAACTTGCGCAAACAGCCGAAGGGCCGAGCAACAGAATGCGAATGACTCGATAAAAGCGAGTCAGACTGAGGCGGTTTGAGCTCCGCGCCTCACTTCTCCAGAGGAAAGAAGTCTCCCAGCAGGATTTAAAAGCCTTGTCTTTATCAGACTCCTCTCAGAGCACCGACTTTGAAATAAAATGACACTCGTTTGTAAATCTCTCTGTGAACGACTGGAAAAAATTCAAATGCCACAAAATGCCATTAAGAAGATATTTTGTAGGGAAGGTTGTGGATTTGTGTAGCACAAAGCTTTCAAAAGGGATTTGCTTATTTTTTGCCGTCTTCTGTTCATTAAAATCAGACTAGAGGAAATATGGGTTTCAGGAAGGTTATAGCAAGCCTTAAATTGAAACAGGAATGAAAGTTACAGTATGTGTTGCAGTATGATGCCTATGCACAATATGCACAATTTCTGAATGTTTGAAACTTATACTTTGCCAAAATGTGCTGTGAATAACTAAAGAATAATATGTGGAATTCTGTATCCAAAAATGCAATGTGATCAATCTAAAGTTATGAACTCTTTAACATATAATTCTATTTGAATGATAGAGCTATAGAACTATTATTAAAACTACAGATAGAACAATAGATAGATAGAATGGTAGATCGATAGATTGACATATAGATAGAACGATAGATAGAATGATAGATGGATTAACAGATAGCATAATACACAGAATGATAGACTGACAGATTGACAGACAGATAGAACGATAAATTGACAGATAGCTTGACAGATAGAACGATACACAGACAGAATGATAGATTGACAGATAGATAAACAGATTGCTAGAACGATACAGATAGATAGAATGATACATAGAACGATAGAACCATAGATAGAATGAATCCGAGTATAAAGTGTTTTTCACTTCCAGACATTGTTAAAATTATACATATATGCTTGGAAAAGAATATGAACAGGATATCGATTGGCACAATTATCATGCACGCACTGTTTGTATTTATAAAGTCAAAGTTTCAAAGAAAAGCATTAAAGAAAAGCGTGACGTGAAGGAAATAAACCGATAATGGCAGCGCTTAAAGAGCTGGAGTTTCTTTGTTCGTGAAATAACACCAGCGGGGATTAAAGCTGCTGATCTTGTCTCTGAGGAAATGGCACGCTTGTGACTAACAGGTTTGGTGGCGGCTCCATCCTTTTCTGAAACAACAAATCAACAACACATGCTGTCTTTCATATCTCAAATGATCTTGTTTTGCATTATAAAAAGCAAATCTACCGGCTCATTGCTGTTTAGCAGAGATTAAACAACTTTTATAAATATTTTCTCTCTCCATGGGGGAGCATTAAATATGACACGGCTTCCGATTCCCTAAAAAAAAAAACACCAACAGAAGTGACCTCATCTCCATTAGAGGAAGTCACTTCAGTTGCTGAAAGGCAATCAACACCTTGAACAGTAATTAGCAGCAATATGAGTGTTTTACCAATGATTTTTTCTCCGAGGCCTGTTCAGGATCCAGCTTTAAAGGGTCATCATCCCCAAGCTTGAAACACACACACACACACACCACCACCTTCCTTCCTCTCACAGGGACCTGCGCATGCAAATGACAATCTGTTATGTTACTAATGAATGGGTTGGGTCACATGACATACTCGTATCCTGAGGGTGAAGAGTACAGAGACAGGGGGAGGTGCTGTGAAGATTGCCTTTAATCCCTATAATTAGATGCGTCATTCCCACCCAATTTGTTTTAGAAAAGTCATTTTCATGAACAGATTTACCTCAGCTAATACAATAGCTTGATAAAAGAATCATAATAGTGTTGAATTTACGTGAGGAATAGAAACAAATTTAAGTCAATACCATATGCATTGACAGACAAACAGTTGATTTATTAATAATTGTACTGTGGTAGTATTACCTGGATGGCCAGAGCTTGTTCTGGATGCTCAAATAACTCTCTTAGTCATTGAATAAGTCGCTGAAACTGATGCGGTGTAATCCTTGATTGGCTCAGAGAGCTGTTACCCCACTCCAAGGCCTTTCCCTTGAGTAGTAAATGAAAGAGATCTTGCTATAATCAGTCGGATATAACCAGGGTTGTTGCACCAAGAACATATGCATATGAAAGCCTTTACATTCTGAAAAGGCTAAATGTGGATCAGCAGACAATGTATTTTGAGGAATTAAGAATGGTATCTGAGGTGCTGGGGAAGTGGATTCAGTTGTGGGCCAATGGAAACTTTGAACAGATTTCAGAAAGAGAATCAAAGAATCAACAAGGTAATACAGAAAGTGTAAAAGTACAACTTCGCAAGCAGTAAGCACACAAGAAGGGGTTAAATGGTTTGAGTGATGAGGAACAGGTGTCCAGTCATGTGGGTTATTGGGAAATGTAGTCCAGAATAAATGCTAATACTCTGGTAAGGCCTCCAGTGGCCAATTGAGGAATCGTCACCCTTTGTTCAGCCTTTGTCGCCTTTTATCAGAATCTGTAAAACCAAATTTTCCATCTTAAAAATATATCTAATCTACAACATATGCTCACAATAACAAATGCAGAAAAGTTAGTTCATGCGTTCATGAGCTCATGAGCTCAAGGCTAGATTATTGTAGTCCTCTACTAGGTGGATGCCCTGCATGCTTAATAAACAAACTCCAGCCAGTCAAAAAAAAAAAAACAACTGGAGCAGCTGGAGTTTTTACTAGAAGTATGACCTTATTAGCTCGGTTCGGTCAAAGCTGCATTGCCTCCCTATTAAACAATCCATAAATTTTAAACCCATGCTAATTTGTTAAATAACGCTAAAGGGAGCACTCCTCAGAACTTTGGTGTGCTCTTAACGCATTACAGTCCGTCACATCTATCTCAAACATCTGGCCAGTTGATAATACCTAGAATATCAAAATGAACTGCTGGCGGTACATCCTTTTCCTGTTTAGCACCCAAACTCTGGAATAGTCTTTCTAGCATTGTTCGGAAGCCAGACACACTTTGCCAGTTTAAATCAGACAAAAAGCCCATCTCTTTAACCTGGCATTCACATGATATATTATCACATTTCTTCAATTCACAGTCGTTAAAAGGATTGTTAGGCTGCATAAATTAGGTCAACCAGAACCGGGAACACTTTCCATAACACTCAATGTACTAGTTACTTGTGTAAGATTAGCATCTGCGTTAATATTAGTCTCTCTGTTTATCCTGAGGTTACCGTTGTCAGCCAGATCCGGGCCTAAGTGTCCACCCTGTGAAGGCCTCGTCAACATGACAGCCATTGGCGGAGATCCTCAGCAAAGGCCACAATGACTAGACAGGTCCTCCGCACAGATTCTGTCCTCTGTGATGAATCTAATCTTCAGGCAAAAGGAACTGGAAGAATTTTTTAATGCTACTAATTCCGATCTGACTTGTGATGCAACCTGAATCATAATGACACTTTGTTCATTCAATGGTCTGAGGAGAACTGATCCTGGTTTTTCTCCAATCTGTCACCTGATGGACTTTGGGTTCCTTGCTACTGTCACCTCTGGCTTGCTTAGTTGGTGATGCTTAATATTAATCAATATTATTGATCTGACTGCATTGACAGCATGGTATGAGCGCTGAACTGAGCCAGAGCCAAACACTGTTTTCTCCAGAGCTGCTTTATAGATTAACTGAAGAAATTTCATAATAGATGATCTTTACAACAGAGCTAAATCAACACTGAGCTGACTGAACAAGAGGCAAAATGCATAACTGTACTTGTCACTATAAAGCTGAATTGAAACAGCATGTATTGTATAAAGCGTTATATAAATGAAGGTGACAGACAGACAGACAGATAGATGGATAGATAGATAGATAGATAGATAGATAGATAGATGATAGATAGATAGAAGATCCACTTATTACTGTATTATGACTGTTTGATAAAACAAACTCCATTTATTTGTTCATTAGCGCAATGCCATAAAATATCTCCGGGGAGAGTTGAAGAATCATGTAACATGCTTCCTGTCATTGATTTCCACACAGCAACAGTAAAAAACAGGCATTATTTTCAGTCATTAGTCGGCTATCAATTTCATATATGAGAGATTTCACATAATACCCTGGGTGCAAGCTGTATCATGAAATATAAAGTTCTTCATAAAACCACAGGAGCGCATCTGGTCTGTGTCCACTGGGCTTTCTGAGATGCCTCATGTCCGGTAAGAGAGATGACTCAGAGATTGTATCATCCACCACTGAAACAATTAGGTCACCGTATTTAAAGGAACTGTTGGAAACCAGATATTGATCCGGCCTTTGCCATCTCTCTGACTAAAACATTTTTTTTTTGCAAATCCAGCACAACAAAAGTAAATATTTAATATGAATTCTGGTGGGAAGGTTTTCTGTAAAAAAATAAATAAATTATAGAGTTGGGAAAAAGAGTGAGAACAGCTGCGTCAGACAGTGAGGGATTTGTAAAATACTTTTGAAACCCTTATCAGCAAGGCTGCAGTGGAAAAAGTGAGACTTAAACAATTATTCATAACTTGCTGTTGCTACTGTATGAACATTAGGCCAATGCTGGGCTTTAATGGGTAACATAGTTTCAAGTTAGGCTTGCAACATTTCCTGGTGAAATATTCACAATTCACACAAGGTAAACAAAACAAAAAACAGCTAAAACACAAAACAAAAACACAACAGTACAATGGAAAAATAAAAAACAAATAAAAAAATAAATGTTACAAAACAATAAATCACCACAACAAACAAATAAAAAAATACAAGACAAAATACACATTGTAAAAACAACACAAAACAAACACAACTATTTTACAATTTTACGGGTTATATAAGGGTGCAGGCTATATCACACATTTTTTACAAGTAATAATATTTCAATATATTTGTTACGTCCCTAAGGACATAAGGTTTTTTTTGCTGTATTTTCTTTGTTTTCTTTCTTGCGTGGTTTGTTGTCCCTGGCGCTTGTACTCTGACAGCTGGCGCTGATAGGCTCTCTGACCTGTCAATCATGCAAGACGACGTGATTGGCTGTGCAGCCATGAGGGCGGGCTCTTCTCATCTCATCCGATGATCAACACCTGTAGAAAACGCTTCTTAAGGGACGTGCTGCTGCACAGCGGGAGAGACCGCTTTTTCTTTTTGTTCTGATTCTGACTTGTTTGTTTTCTTATTGTTTGAATTTCGCGCACAAGCACTGTGTACCGAGCCTGAACAGTTATGGATAATTGACATCATGCGAGCAACATTCGAAATTCGAAATGTGAACTTACACAAAAAAAAATTCATCAATCTATGGGTGCGGGTTATATGAGGGTGCGGGTTATACCAACGATTGTTTACCCAAACCCCCAAACCCCACGGGCTGTATGGAGGTGCGGCTTATCTGCGTCTGTGGGTTATATGCGGGAAAATACGGTATATATTATAGGCAAATATAAATAACATTAAATATAATTTTAATAGAGCTATTGTGTTTTTTATTCTTCTATAATGAAGCCATGTAAGTAAGTAGGTAAGATGGCACCGCGAATGGCAGCCACAGTGTGGAGCGCTAGAAATTCTTCTGTTATTTTTGTTTGTTTGTTCTGTGTTTAGTCACTCATAATCTGTACATTTTACCAGAGATGAACTCCTTAACATTAAGCAACATATATTTCTGCTCTTTCTTCTGCACTGGAAGCTCCTGTCACCAAAAAAAATATTCCTTGTATGTGTAAACATACTCGGCAAATAAAGCTCATTCTGATTCTGATATAAAACACACACACACACAATTGTCTAACTTTATATGATCTAAAATGGCAATAATATGTAAATTTTTACAAAAGTTCTTTCCTTATTTGAAGTGGCTCCCAAAGCAAGCTTTTATGTTGTACTTTGTTTATGTGGTCTGGCCAAAGCCGCAGGTCGGATTTGTTGCCAGGCGTATCTCTGCGTGATCTCAGTCAGGGAAAGGGAAGGAATAACACCATGCAGTTTTCCTTATGCCTGACACACACACAAAAGAAGTCTGAAATTACTCTATTCGCATTACCACAGTTCATAACTGCTCTGTGCATTACTTTACTTCCAGTTTTATAATTACAGTGCATTCAATGGAGTGTACAGATGTTTAACAGCAATCTGATCGATCAGCTGATGAAAGGTTACGTCATAAAACAGTTTTAAAAGTTGTGAGTTTAAAAAAATTGCATGATCTAGGCCAGGGGTGTCAAACTCAATTGCACAGGGGGCCAAAATCCCAAAAAAACTTTAGGTCGCGGGCCGAACAGGATAAACATTTATTGAAAACAAAACTAAACTAAAACTAAACTTTTAAAACTTACCTTTTTTTAAATTAGATGTGAATAAAAACAGACAGAAATATTATTCTGGAATAAATCAACTTATACCTTAAATAACTTAAAAATATTAAAATATTTAAAAAAAAACTTTAAAACAAATTAAAATATATCCTGTCTAAATTATACAAGTTAGAAATAAAGTAAACAAGTAAAAGTAAGTAAAAGTTAAAAGAACAAACATTCAAATATCTTTACTCTTATGTCATTTTATATAAAACTTAAAAAGATTTATATATAAAAGATTTTGCTCTCCATAAAAATATATCCTGTCAAAATTATACAAATTCAAAATATGGACATGCTGCATAACAAAACCTGGAAATCTAAATACAATCTTTGCTTTTCAGCAATAACAAATCAAATCATTCAGTTGAATTTGCTCTTATGTCATTTGTCTTATAGTGCCGTCTTATTAAATTATTTAATTTACTGCCACATTAGCTCCGCAAATGAGACACACGGGTATACCGGCAGTATGTCAGTAAACATATACCGTATTATCCCGCATATTACCCATGGGTTATAGCAGATTTTACAAACTATATCACAAATTTTTTTACACTTAATAATATTTCAATATATTTGTTACGTCCCTAAGGACGTAATGTTTTTTTTTTTGCGCTGTATTTTCTTTCTGGCGCTTTTACTATCACTCTGACAGCTGGCGCTGATATGCTGTCTGACCTGTCAATCATGCAAGAAGACGTTCTGCCATGAGGGCGGGCTCTTCTCATCCGATGATCAACACCTGAATTTCGCGCACAAGCACTGTGTACCGAGCCTGAACAGTTATGGATAATTGACAATAACAATCGCGCAGTACTAGCGCGAGCGCGAAGCATCATTAGCCACTTCCTGTTTAATACAGGAAGTGTTCGGCGAGTCAGCTGGAGCGCGGGACATCTCGCGGGCCATTAATAAAATGCTCTCGCGGGCCGGACATAATTACACGCCGGGCCGGATGTGGCCCGCGGGCCTTGAGTTTGACACCTATGATCTAGGCCATTTATACAGTGGTCTATTGGAATTCAAAGTTTAGTGAATTCTTAATTCATTTACAGTAAATATATTTGTTATCTTATAAAACACCTGAATAGACTTACAATGCCATTTTTTGGGGCATGATACCATGGCAATACCTTGAATTTTTTAGACATACTACATGGCATGATTTATAGAGATTAGTACCATGAAGTACCTTAAAAAAAACTGACACATTAATATAGCCAATACCAATCACCTTGTTCTATCGTAGTACTATGATATCACGGGAGTATTTTATCACATAGTAAGGTGATACAAACACTTTGCTCATCTGCATGTAAAATAGAAGCTGACAAATTATGACCGTATGCCCTCAAACCATTTACATCGTGTGAAACGAGGCATACGTGACATCAGTATGTGTGAGTATTTGTTTTCACAGAGAGGGGCTTAATGGAGGACCGCAACTATTGATCTCCGCAGGAGGTTGAAAAAATGGAAGGTTCCTCTCTCTCCGTGGGACTCTCAGATGAAAAGCATCATGTTTTTGGGTCATTTGTATCGCAATGACGTTCACAAACATTACGCTGACTATTCACTGGGTTCAAAGCATTGGTTTGACGTCTGAAAACAGTGGTCCTTCTCACAGTCAGCTGGTGATGAAGTAGAGATTTTTTGTTTCTATCAGAGCAATGTTTAGTCACCAAGGGCATTCAAAAAGGAAAGACGAATTGTGTGATATTCCTTGTTTTCTGAAGCTATATGATAGGCATGAGTTTTGCTTATACAAGTACAATTGTGACACATTAGTGACTAAAATTAGAGACTAGACTAAAACATAAAAAATAAAATACTATATAAAAATACGACTAAGAGAATCACTATATACTTTTTCTGTATGGAAAAGAGCAACATGAACATTGTTCAAAATATCTTATTTTGTCTTCCACAGAAAAAAGAAAGTCAAGTTTGGAACAACATGTGTAAATTATGAAAACTCATTTCTGGGTGAATTAATAATTATATTACGCTGAGGTTTAGTCTATGTAAAGTTCATGGAAAATTCAACAGATTAGAATTATCAGTTTGCTCAGAATTATATAGATTCAATCAATTATTTCTGTCATCTAACCTTGTCTGAAGTCTGACTGAAGACGATAAGCCAATTCCACAAGCAAAGACTTACACAATACTAGCTTTCTGAACTACAGAAAATTACAGCTTTATGGCTGATGTCGAAATCCCACTGAGATAAGACTCACACAGCCGTATATCGCAGCAAAATTGGGTCTTCTTCAAACACTGACAATAAACTCCCAGCAAATTGATGCCAAGATTTAATTCTGACCACCCCAGATGGCCAAAACAGAGTCCACAATAATTGTGCCAAATCAATCAGATGGTCCAGTCTGTTGTGATTGGTCTACTCTGCTCTGATTGGTCAGATGGCCCAGTCTGTTGTGATTGGTCTACTCTGCTCTGATTGGTCAGATGGTCCAGTCTGTTGTGATTGGTCAACTCTACTCTGATCCGATTCATCAATCCATTTATCTGCACTTTGATCTTTGAAACTTTGCAGAGCTTTTACATTCACAAACAGCTATATTACACACTAAATGAAAGGTAATATCAGAAAAAGCATAACAGGTGCATTTTAAGTTTGTCCCTAAAATAAAAATAAAACATTTTAACATAAGTTAAAAAATGTATAAAAATCACTATAAAACCAGGTACTTTTTTTTCCTTACAATAAAATAGCCTGTCTTGCAAGGCTGTAATGCAGACAGAGCAAACCTTAATTAGTGAACATACTCCACATTCTGTCTCCCTGGTGAGTCTCTGAATGTTTCCGACAGAAATCAGGTTACTAAGGCCCATTATTTCCATCTTGCTCTCTGCCTTTCCTTTAGGGCTTCAGAAATAAAAGATGGCAGAGATCTGACATTAGACTGCAGCAATGCATACATGCAAACTTTGATATTCTATAACTGTACTTGTGAAAACATAATCTGATGAAAAAACCATTAATGAAATTTCCACAGCACAAACCATAAACCATGATGAATCTCAATAACAGGAGCAAAGTAGTGTTTGATCACACAAAACTCATATTTATGCTGTCAGAGACGATTCATGTTTGAATCTACTTTGATATTTGAAAGATTTGAGATTTAATAAGATTTTATTATTAAAACCCAGTCGGACATTAAAGTCGGCGTGAAACAGAAGTTGCAAAAGTCTTTTCTTCACTATTGTAACGTATACGAGTCAAACGACTTCTCGAAAAAGAAAATGTAGGGCAGGATCTGATTTTGTTTATTGGGAATTGATTGGATGGTTGTGGTTTGCTTGACTGATCTAATGAGAGTGACTGGTTTTTCCCATCCCTCATGTCATTAAATACATCATCAGAGAAGAGAAGAGCTACAAGAGGGAGGGGATGTTTTTTTTATTAAAGATTACATGGGCATACTAATAAAAAAAGAAAGATGTGCTCTGATAAATCATTTATAATAAATACTGCATTTTGATTTCATGATGACTTTAATATCATATGCAATACCAGTGAAATAATGAACATATAGTGGACGTAAATTAATATAAGAAAAAAAAATTGCACAAATTACCATAACATTTTCAGTCTTTAATCCAAAAATAATTATATTAAACACATGAAGCAAATATTAGCAGAAAAAAAATGATTACATTTTCCTCAAACTGGAAGAGGCAGGAAAATCAATATTCATAATTGTCCCTGTGTGTGCATGCATAATGTTCCATATTTGCATAAACAAGTGAAGACTTTGTTGCTGCTTCACTAGAGAAATATCACTGCAACTAATTCTGCTGATGTAGAACGAGTGGTCATAATTGATTTGTCAAGTCACTTCTTGGTTTTGCAAACACATCTCACACTTTTATTATATTTTTGAAAATTAGAAGGTGTACAACAGCTGACTTAGTATTATAAATAAAAAAGAAATTAAGAAAATGCATTTGCTAGTAAAAATATTGGACAAATTTTATGTTTCATAGTTCTCGATTAAATATGTTTTTGATTTTCATTGAAAATTTCATTTTTTCCTAATATATATATAAATATAAATATATGTTTTTGTTTTCAATTATAATGATACAGAGGTAATTTGTTTTAGTATATTACTCATCATTGTTCTAATGTAATAAATTAGTTTAAATGACCACAGATGTACCCCCAAATCTCTCTCTCACACGTCTGCAATAAATCCCAAATCCATCCATCCATCATCTACGTAAAGCGCACTAATGGTAAAACCACATGCAATCAGACCTCAGCACAGCTTTCACTGAAAATACTCCCTGGGCTACCATAAATTTCAGCCATTAATTACAGCACTAATTTGCTGGAGTACATCTTTAGAGCCTTTGTATATGGAGCCACAGAACTCTGCAGAAACACCTATAGATCTGATTCGATTTAGGAAAGATCTTATTAAAATGGCCACAAGCTGTGTTGGAAGGAGCTTAAAACGGAGGACACACAGGCCAAGGTTGAGGCGACCGTGAAAACGCAGTAAGAGATGGACAATCACCTTACAGAACATCCTCAGTGGTGCAGAAGTATAATTGAAAGGAAATTATATACTCTTATGTTGAAACAAAAAGAGATATAATGATTATATGCAAGTTTGAATTAGTCAAAACATATGGATTCATAAATCAATGACACTACTAAAATAAAATATTTAAAATAATTTGGAAAATTTGGAATATTAAAATATCTGAAATAGTAAAAATAAAAAAGATTTTTTTTTTAAACAAAACATAAATAAAATAAGTAAATAAATCAAATAAAATAAGTTTAGTCCTTTCTTTGAGA
This sequence comes from Rhodeus uyekii, assembly GCA_037043235.1. Taxonomy (NCBI): domain Eukaryota; kingdom Metazoa; phylum Chordata; class Actinopteri; order Cypriniformes; family Acheilognathidae; genus Rhodeus; species Rhodeus uyekii. The sequence continues at coordinate 5,101,768 of JAWRVZ010000003.1, forward strand.
TTCTACATGTTTTGAAGTGATACTGTATCTGTGTAGCATGCCACTGTTTTTAATTAAATTCGGATTGTTCCTGTCATAGTGTCATCATGGTCTGTTTCCTGCCAGTAAGCCTTGGCACAGCAGACGGCGTGATGTGTCACACACTCGGCTCACCAATGTATTACAGACGAGAGCTGTGAGTTTACAGGGGGCCTGAGTACACAGCCAAGAACAAAGAGTAATTAAAGAGAACGTCAATTTCAATCTTCTTCTGGCTGTCCTTGTTAAAGTACCTTACCCTCACATTCTGACCATTCAAGTGCATTAGGAAAACACTTTCCCTGCAGGTTACCTCAATTAAACTGGTATTTACAGCTCCGTACTCATATTGCAATCTGTGTGAATGAGCAATATGAAATAAACTGTATTTTTTTATGGCATCGACATTTTACAGAACTCTTGTTTTAAAGCAAAATTGTTTCTGGATTGCAGAAAAACAGGAAGCAGGTGAAGAAAATATTTGTATGGTTGCATTGAATCATCCAAGAGTCAATAGCAAAGTGGTTAATAAAGTGAGATCAAATGCATAAAGTATATTTGTCTTCCTACTTAATTACTCCGATATTTGCATTACTCATTACTTGAAAAAAGTAATCTGATTACCTAAATTACTTTGCATGTAATGCGTTACTCCCAACACTGCCTTTGCCAACAAAAAGTCCCCAAAAATGCATCTATAGCACAAGCTGAATAAAAATAAGGTGCCTGACATCTCTATTAGCCCAAGGTTTAGCAAATCAAGGTGGTAGACCTACTTAGACAGCAAGATGTGTGTGTGCTGTGTTAGTAAAAGAAGCCGTCACATTCTGCCAGTGTGAATATGACAAGCGAGGAGCTGTCGCACGCCCATGAGCGAGAGTAATTGTGTGCGCATGTCTCTGGGAATGCAGACTACTGCTGTTTTAATAACCAGCAGAGTGATTTGTACATGTCAGAGAGAGTCTAGTCTGTAGATTCTGACCCAGCTCAGGCTTCATTACACAGCGGTGTGATAAATCCGCACTCGCGCCCTCTGTAACAATGCTAAATCACGGAACAGATCACCCCCACAGACTAAAATTGATTTCCCCTCTTTTATGTCTAGTGACCATTTTGAAAATCTAATCAACCTTGGTTGTCAAGGCAGCTATTTCATGTCTGAATATCTCTCTATGCACTGCTAGCATCATGCGCTTTTAGGCAAAAACAACCATAGACATAAACTTGAAAATTAAGCTATTTTATATATTCTCTGATGCATTGATCAGTCATATTTTAATTTTATTTATATTTAAAAAATGAAAATGTAATATTACCACAGGAAACGATTGTGGTTACACATAATTCTAAGTAGAGTGCTTAAAACTCATAACTAATGTTCAATAAAGAGTTACCGGTAAATAATAATCACTGAAAAATATTTTTATAGAAAGTAATATTTCTCATTAAAGTTTGTTAAAGCTGATTCTGTATGATATTACATTATATTTAAGGTTAAAAAACTAAAACTATTTTTATTGCTTAAAATTAAATAAGCATAAAATTCTATAAAAAAAATATCTACAGTTCTAATTTTGTTTAGTTTAACTTAAGTACTAAAATAATTAAACTAGAATAACATAAAATAACTGAAATAATAAAAACTAGACCTGACAAAAAGGCCAATTTAACTTAATTCATTTTTTTCTACATATTATAAATAGTACATTAAAACAATATATGAAAATAATACTGATGTAAATAACACTGATATGTTCTCTAAAGTACATACTGTAGATGTGTTTCCAGCAAACGTATATAATCAGAAGATATATATATATATATATACACATACACACACATATATACACACACACACACACATACTGATTACATACAGAAATAAATATTGAAAATAATTTCATAAATTATTATTATTGTAGAATATCGGTTATGAAAATAAAAAGGCTATTGCTAAAGCAGATTCTGAAAGGGCCATATAAAACCTATAAGAAAGGCAATAAATGTGTAAGTGCTGTTTTTCCTGACACAAGCAGCAGCAGCTTGTGTTACACTTGTCGACAGTAATAATCTGCTCTGTCTCCTCAACTGAACAGAGAACGGACTATTTCACTAGCAACACGCATCAATCCAATTAAGCCCTAATTGAGTGTTGCAAGGTCCATTGATTACAACTGCTGCAGAGTAATAGAATGAGCAAGCGTTGAGACGACCTGGAGGTTTCAGGGTGTCAGGTCGTAATGGTGGGGCCAATGAGGGTGAATCTGCTTTGGAAGCCCTGATTGCTTTTCTGCTGTCAAGATTCCACAATCATTCAATGTCACATAGATAAGTACCTTCAGAAACTAGATCTTCTGAAGCTCTGTACTCTGAAAGAGGACAGAGAATGATACTTACACGACTGTGTAAATGTCACGCTGCGTCTTCTATCGAGAAGATTGGCTTGTCAGTCAAAGTGTGGTTGGGAATGATCCTTGGTTGTTTTGTAGGCAAAAATACATTCCTTTTGAAGAGAAACACGAGAACTGTCATCGGAAGTGTGTGATTCAACCTCAAGATCTTAATCTGGATCCTCTGCATTCACACTGTCCATATGGTCTGAATCTTGATTAACCAGGTTCATATGGTCCCTAAAAAGAATAAAAAGAAATAAAATGTTTCACTATATATTCTATTTGTTGAATACTTTATCTAGAATACATATTAGATTTTATTTGTTTGATCAAAAATACTGTATAGTAATATTGTGAAATAATTGTTTTCTATAGTAATATATTGTAAATGTAATGTATTCCTGTGATGTCAAAGCTCAATTTTCATCATTCATTATTTCAGTGTCACATTATCCTTCAGAAATCCTTCTGAAACGATGATTTGATGATGAAAAAATATTATCATCAAATGTTGAAAACAATAGTGCGGTGTAATTTTTAAGAAATATTTGATATAATGTTTAAAAGAAGAGTGTTTATTTGAAATATAATATGTATTATATTATTATTATATTATAAATTATAAATGTATTTAAGGTCACTTTTGATCGATGTATCGCATACTTGCTGAATAAAAGTATTAGGGTTAGGATTAGGGTTACCTTTTACATTTTACAACCTGAACTGACCTTACCTTGTTATAGAAAGTTATCTTTATAATTTTATCTTGTTTTATGCTAAATAATATTGTCATATTACAAAAGTTTCTCAAATATATATACTTTCTTCATTATGATATCAGAACAGTTATATTATAATATTCGTTTTTGCCCATGAAAAAAAGTATCAATATTAATTTTAATTCAGAAATAAAATAACACTAGAATAATCATGACACACTGAACTGTTAGGAGTAATGATGCTGAAAATTCAGCTTTGACATTTTTAGTACATCATCAATTCCATTTAATAAATAAGTACAGATGGACCGTAGAATTACTGGCTAACCTGATTAAACTTCAACATTCAAAATCCAGCTCCTGATCTTCAATCTTGATCCATTCTTGCTGCATAATCAGAGAAGATAAAGAAAAACAAACTTGGTGAGAAAAGTTCACATTAATTGAATCTAAATGTAATGTTGCAGCTGATTTGCACTGCATTTAGAAAAAGCGCACATAAAGAACAAACCGCAGAAGGCCAATCTGCTTGTTGTAAAGAGTAAACAGATTTTGCAAGGTTACTGGTACCCAGAGATAATTATAGGGACTATAAAGCTTCTTCCCATGGTGTATATCATGCATTTGTGTTCAGTGCAATAAGACACAAATGCTTTGTATAGTTTTTGCTCCTGCACAGAAAAATGTAATTCAAATATCCAATACTATGTGAATGCAGAGCAAAGCATGTATCAATTTCCCTGGGTGATGTTTCGTATCAGTGATCAAAGGCCGCTGCTTTGAACTTCAGCCAAGAGGTGTCCTATCTTACAACAGCACTTTCCTTGTGTGTTTTTTCTTCCGAAGTTCGTTACCAAGATATTGTGGCCACTAAAAAAAAGGGTCAAAGTCTGCAGAGAGGCATGCAGTGTTCAGACAAAACCACTTTCAAAACATTTGAACGTATGGTTATTGTAAAAGTTAATGTGGGTAACCCAAGTGTGTGATACCTATAAATACGCTTTGTGGAAGAAACTTGCGGAATATATTCTATATAGAGGAGTTTTGCACTGCAAAGGGTCTCAAGGTGGGAGAGAACGTTGGGATCTCTCGGAATCAAGGTAAGTAGTGATTTTTGATGATTATAAAAAAGTCAGTTTAATGGTTACATTGCTTTTTTTAATGGGGATTTTTTTTTGTTCTATATTTATATGAATTTGAGAAAGGAATAGATTGGAATTGGGATATTATTGGAAAATGTAATTAAAAAAAAGAACAAAAAGTACTTTCTAGCAAATTAAGAAAAAAAGATAGTGATAGGAAAGATGGGGAAATTGATGTGTCTATTTAATAAAGAATATGCGCAAAGCAAACAGAAAAGCACGTCAAAATAAGTTAATGAAACGGTTGCATAAATGATCGATTGTCTTGTTTACGAATGCACGTGGACCATTGACCAAAGATGCACAGAGCAATTGATCATCCATATTGTTCAGGTGAAAGCACGTGTGCGCATGCGCCATTTGATGTCAAGATATGGTAAGTTATCAGAATAACTAGCGTTTCACACGCGCCGTTGACAAACACCGCAGTAAAAACACTCAATCGCGTCAGTCATTCATAAACATCCGCTGCAATTTTTTCATTGCTAATTAACATTAAGATAACCAATACAATGTAATCTTACCTCAACACAATAGCAATGCAACATTTAGTAGTGGATCAAATGCACCGTGCACGCGCCTCAAGAAGAGCTAGTTAGTAGCGTTTGACTAGTTCACACACTCTGAACGCCGTTTGTACTACAAACGTGAATGATGATTGATCAATTACACTTACTATTTTCAATGATGAAATGTCTCATGCACGGTGAAGTTGGAACCTGCCATATCTCCAAATTTGGGGGTGGACCTTTTCTTTTTTTTGCCTTAGGCCAGTAACCTGTTTCACCTTAGCAACGCCCTGACGTTGTGGCGCCAGGTTAAATTAGCGGTGGAAAGTTGCATTTTCACAAGAGATAAATGAATCCATGACAATAACTAGCTTGTAATTTATGACACAGGTATTTTGCACACAATAAGTAAAAAAAAAAACATTTAAACATGCTATTTGAATGAAAATGGCAGATTAAGTCGTCAGTTGTATTTGTATAGCTTTTCTTAAAACAAATAACTGCTTAACTGCATTTCTTATAGTTAGAAATTCACTGTCAGCTAATGCAACAGCAGTCTCGGTTGTCACCTGACCTTCTTTATCCTCTAAAAGCTTTACTGTCAATGGCACAGTCAAGTTAGCACCACAGAGACTGTTTTCGCTGCAAATGGTGACTGGAGGTTTTCCCCAGAGCCCTTGAGTGATGGTGGCTGATATGAAGTCATTACATGCAGCATCCGTCTTGTGTTGTGTGCTCCATGGTGTTGCTGCTTTAATCAGTTTCATCCTTGTTAAGAGCTCCTGTGGACACTGACAGGATTCCATTTAGGTTTAACCATGCCAGAATGAATCCTCTAAGCACTCTACAACAATTCAAAGACCACCCACAATGGTGGTCCATGATATTGACAGGCTTTGTAGTGTAGTTCTTTTCGGGTCATTTGTTACAATAGGACCCGTCCAGTATCTAATATGGTGTGAATGGTGCAGTAGGAGGGATATTACACAGATCAAGCATCTAAATGTGTTAGCCTGACTCACTATGAAAATAAATATAGCTGTGAGACATGTCTCCAGCGAATGGTGCACTTTATCTTTTTTTGGAATGGCTACATAGGATTCTTTGAAACAGGAGAGGAAAGATGGGAAGTCTTGGACAGGAATTAGCCTCTTATCTCTCATGGTAGATCCAGGTAGGTTTTGTAATGCATTGTCAATGTTATTTGGGAGTTAGATGCATCAGAACCTTCCATGCAAATGCGTTTAATGGAAATAACCATTGACTTTTTCCCAACACGATATATGCAAACTTTTACATCACAGCAGTGCATTCATTTCTAGAAGAGCTTAGCTCTTTGTACTGGATAAAGGAGTTAGCTAAATCTTAAATAATAAGTTTTGTTTACTTATTTAACTGACACAATTATTTGTGATCAGTTTTTGTATGCGCATTCATATCATAAATGTGGTCCCATACCATTGAAAGTACTGTTTACACCTTGTATTAAGATGTTTTGGTTGATCAGATCACAATTGGATACAGGTGTAAAAAGGGTCTAAAACGTTTTGAGCTTGTCCACTTTCAACCACTTCCAGAGGTTGTTGAAAACTCATTCAATCTGATTGCTTTTGTAGTGTAGATGCTCATGTTGTCAAATGCGTTCAAACAGCTACAAAAGACCACCATCTCTCCGCCTACTGAACTAATGCATAAACATTATGGATAACATTAGATGTGATTTAAACTTTATTGGCTGAAGACTCAAGTTTGGTTTGAAGACAAAAAAACTTCCCAAGCTCAGTGTTTGAAAATGGACAAAAGAGACGGATTTAAACACCAGGTAAACTGTTGTGTCTCTCTTCATCTTCTTGTGATCCGATCGACCAAAACGCATCTTAATACCAAGTGTAAACGGGACCATATCAGCTCTATGGTTTAATAATATGACCTAAAAAATAAATCTGTGGATTTGGCCATCTTAAAGATTTAGTTCACCCAAAAAGAAAGTCCCACTCCGACTGTTCGAGATGAAGATATTCTTAACAAAACCTGACAGATTTCACTTCTAAAAGTACCTTAATACAGTTTGTAGTACTTTAGTAGAATGTAATCTTAACATTATATCACAGTTTTCTTTTTCAGTAAAGTGCAACCTAAAACGTAGCTTGATAATGTTTTTACAGCAAAGTGCTGGCAAGCTTAAATTTCACCGTTTTCTTTAAGATTTAGAAAGTGTAACTTGTTGCACATGACTTGTTTCTTCACTTGCCTTTGAATTCATGTGCGTGGTTAATGGAAATGATTTCCTTTTACCTCCCTCTTTGAGTCACCTTTGGGAATCTCCACAGCATGATAACTGAAGCACATACACAAGAATTTCCCTGCTATCACTCATGCGGCCCCCACACAGTTCCAGCCTGAGTTTTATAAGTCAAGCACTCATTCAACCTCTCAATACCAGCCACAGGACAGCCCTGAGTAGTCCACCTAATTCCTCTGAAGTACAGGTGGCAGGAGAGATCGGCTGCCCCATCTGGAAATCTGGAAAAATTCTCTTCTCTCCCCCCCCCCCCTTTCTTTCTGTCTCTCTCTCCATTGCTTGCCCCTCTCTCCTGTTTCCAGTGAGGTGGTAATCCCCAATCTGAAAAGGAGATCTAAGCTGAAATAAAGACGTTTTGGGTTGGCATGCTACAGAAAGAGACCCGTCACATTGCTCCTCACAGCTCTCAGCCGCAGTGGTAACAGCTGAACAAGGGGGCTAAAGGACACTTTAAGGACAGAAGAACAAAAACAAGCAGCTGTCAAACTTTGGACAAAACTTTATTCCCCCCTCCCAAAGTGTGTGGAAGAGTGATTTCGACTGCTCTTTAAGTTATTGGAGCTCACTGAAACCTGCCTCATCTGTAGGTTGGCACCATGAGTGCTGGAACTGGGAAAGATGATTACGACTACTCAGATTGGTACGAAAATGCAGCACCACCAACCAAACCTCCTGTCGAGTAAGTACTTTAATTGGTGTTATTTATGTTTCTTTAGGGTAATTTTAAATTCGATCAAAAGTGTTGTGATCCATTACATATGGAAAAAGATCTCATTTCAATGCACTTGCATTTGTTAATACATTTTTGCATCATTATTACTGAACTTATAAAATGAAATCGTAAAAGATCATGCTTCTGTTCATCAAGGGTGCATTAAATTGATCAAAAGTGATGGTAAAGACATTTATAATGTTAAAAAACGTTTCTATTTCAAATAAATGTGGTTCTTTTGAACTTTCTATTCATCAAAGATTCCTGAAAAAAACTATCTCATATCATATCATCATATCAGACTGATTTCTGAAGGATCATGTGACACTGTAGACTGGCTTTGCATCACAGGAATTAATTATATATTCAAATAGAAAACAGATATTTAAAATTGTAATAATAATTCACAATATTTTTTATCAAATAAATGCAGCCTTTGTAAGCAGAAGAGACGTATTTTGAAAACATTTTTAAAAATCCTATCACATGCTTTTGTACAGTTATTAATTTTATTATAATTTACAATTTCATATATACATGTAAAATTATAACGTCTATCTATCTAGATAGATAGATAAGGTGAATTCATGGGTCGACAGTTTAGACATTAACTTATTTTTGTGATTTCAGCTAGATAACGTGTAAGGTCATCAGATATTCATTAGATATTATCTTTATTGCTGCTTGTCATATAGCCTTGTTGCCATCCCATAATGCACTACCCAGAACATTTAAATGATTCCAAGTCTACAGGTGTGCAAACATGTATGATTATATTTCTGCTGAAATTGATCTACACATCCATCACTGCGATTCATGCAGAGATTTTCTCTTTGATCTCATCTTTGGTTCTTTTCACATATGCAAGAGACTTTTCGACAACAAACTGTGAAGATAGGGTTACTTCAATGCGTCACATATTAGCTTCGTCCAATACTTCCTCTGTTGGTTAAATCAAATGAAATGAGGAGCTTTTCATTCAACTAACACTTCCCTAATTCCATCCCAGCATTCCAGTTTACTTGGAAGTGAGATGGGATCTGTGAGCTGGCATTTCACGTCAGTCACATTACCCGTGGCAATCGGTTTAAAAGAGTAATCTTCACTTGAAGAAATTCAGTAAAAGTGCTCTTGTTAGTAATGGTATGTGTGCAGGCTGACTAATCGCCCTCGATCTCACCAGCTTATGATAAATACTCTGTGTTTGTGAAATTTTCAGAGTTATCCCAGAATGTGAGCCAACAGCTGAAGAAGGCCTGTTTCACATATGCATTGCTGCAATATCTGTGAGTTCCCTTCAGATGAGGCATACTTCTCTCTTTTTGTATTTGTATTCTATTCTTTCTCTATATTGGTTTGTCCAGAATCCAGTATCTTTTAGTACTTGGAATACTGTAATCAGTAAGTACCATGGTATAAATCAGAATAATAGCGATAGACCAAGATATATTGGCCAGAATGATTAAACTGACAACATTTGGGTATTCTGAGATACATTTTTGTCAAAATCTAGAATTAGCCTTGAATAATAAACCATTTCTGTTTTAATTTTGTGTGTGCGTGTGCGTGTGTGTGTGTGTGTGTGTGTGTGTGTTCGTTGAGTAAATAATTAGTAAAATAACAAGTCTTAGATAATAAAACATATAATTAAATGTTTAATTTTATTTATTTATTATTATATAAATATATTAATATTTTGAACTGTTTTATTTTTAAACAAAATATTATCCACATTATCATAGAAATGTGGGGGTGAGCTCTTTTGAATTATGCCAATAAATTACCCTAACAACAACATATTAATATTATATCATCCTAATCTCACTGGGGGGGTTGTATTATTGATATACAATTATATATTTTTTATAAATATTTTGAATTAATTTTTATTTCAATGTTTTAGTGCTGTCAAATCGATTAATCACATCTAACATAAAATGTTGTTTATATATATATATATATATATATATATATATATATATATATATATATATATATGCATGTATATGTGTACACATACTTTTATGTTAGTCTCATTTCTACAAATTGGAATGAGCGTTTGCCATCGAATACCCTATATATGTTGACCACTGCACAGTACCATAGTATTTACACCTGATACCATGATACTGTCATAGTACTTGTGTTAAGAATCCATTTAAAAGGAAAGCAACGCAAATGTTGTGATTTATTTTGTAACTGCCAGACTTCCCACTGAATTACTGGCCTTTCCCTTTCTTTGATATCTATACAAAAAGCCACATGCTGATTGACTATGATGAACCCATGTGGACTCAGGCATCACCTTTGGCCGTGACGCTTCCTAAAAGTGTTACAGGTCACTTCAGGCCGCTGACCCCAGGCCTCTGCTCTCTGATGATGCACTTACTCACACCAGAAACGGAGGCAGCATATTTGGAAATGGGGTCTGCCCTTGTTTCATAGGGGTCTGTGCTTTCATTTGAACCAAGAAGCTGTGATGCAGAAGAGGTTAACAAGAGGTGGACATCCCAGCTGTGCCAGGCTCTGGTGGGCCATGAGAGGAAATCAGGGAGGTTGTAAGACTGACAGATTGTCTTCTCTCTATGTCCAAAGCTGGTGGTCATGCTGGTTCTTGCCATCCTGGCCAGACGACAGAAGTTGGGTGTCAATCAGAGGGGACTTACAGGTTTACTCAGGTCAGTGTGACATCTTCCATGTAAACAACCACCCAGAACACCCTAGCAACACCCTGGCAACCGTCAACAACAATTTTTTGTTTCATTTCAGCCCAGTAAACTTTTTAGACCACACACAACACAAGGGTCTTGCCGTTGCGGTGTACGGCGTTCTCTTCTGCAAGTTGGTTGGAATGGTCCTCAGTCACCATCCTCTTCCTTTCACTAAAGACATTGTGAATAAAGGTACGATGCCTAGATTTCTTGCTTCTTGAATTTGTCATGAGTGAATATTTACACTAGTCACCAAAAGTGGTCCAGCCATTTGGCATCTTCACCCTTTATTAAAATATTTTCAAACATGTTAAAGATTTTTGTAGTTGTGCTTGGAGTCAATTGACATTATTTTTTGCCAGGCTTTCCTACGATAAATTATGAACATGCAAAAGCAAGAGAGAACCAACAAAATATTAATGACTGATTATGCTGTAGTCAATGCATGTTTTTTCCTATGAAAATTTTTTTTTTTTTTTTGCACAGTTAAGTTATACCTGTAGTTCTAGGTTTTGACAAATAAGTTTGTCAGGTAAATACCTTAACCAAGTTTAGTGTTTTGTTCTTCCTTAATATTTAAAGATATTTAACAACTAGCAAATGCAAGGTTGCTGATTCGATTCCCACAAGGAACAAGTCTGTTTCTATCTTAGAACTGGACTCTTCTTGGACAACATTGTGAAGATTCAAAACGGAAGAGATTATTTTCTATCATAATGTAATTCAATGCTGCTAGTAAGATTTCAGGCCACCAAAGTGTTTGGGAAAATCACTGGTTTGCAGAGATATCTCATGAGGAATAGTGGCTCACCCAGCATTGGCGCTATCGAATGAACACTCTCCCTATTCACAAGATGGCACCTATCCAAAGTAGGCTCAGTTCACACAAGAGGATGAAAAGTAGCACCATACCTGCTTTTTTTCCCCCTCTGAACTGCTAGTCCTTCTTAGTTGTGTTTTGTAATTGGATTATCGCCTGGATTTTTTTGTTTTTTGGTAAACAGAGCCTCAGACATCATACATAATGCTATATTTGCATTACGTAACTATTTGGTGCTTTAATTTGTGAAGTCTGTTAGTGTGGATGGGCCACTATTGTTATTTTCCTCATTCTCAATCATATGACATGTTTTGCTGTTTCCAAAGATTAAAAATCATATGATCAAGTAACAAATATTATTTTACTCTAAGTAACTTATAGTACACAATCCTCCTGGAGTAATCTGAGGTTAAGATTACCCCCTACTATTCTTCCAAATCAGAGTTTCCCTCTTGCATTGAGCACAAAAGAAGAAATGCTAGAGAACAATGAATGTATAATCAGAACATCAAGCTAAAAAAATTAACAAAAGCACTGTATCTGTTGAACACTCGTTTTGACCAATATTTGTATTGATATTCAGACTTAACAATAATCGATTCTTTGAAAATAAGTGTTAAATGAATGGTACAATTTTTTTTTAATACTATTTCTGGTAGTCGATTATAAAATAACACTGCTCAGTGTATAAGAAGTCCATATACAACTGTAAAACAATATTCCAAGTCTTTTGAAGCAATTCAATAGCTTTGTATGAGAAATCGGCCCAAACCATTACAAAGTCAACTGACAGTGAGAATAAATTTATATTACTGTCTTGCTCAAGACACATAGATCACACAATAGTGGGTTTGAATGTATAACCTTTCAACTTCCAGCCTAGATCTTTAAACACTAGAGGTTAAGTGGATCTTGAACAGACACATACATACAAAATTGTCAAAATATCAATCTGTGCAAGTGTTCTCGTGATCACAGTCGGTTATGTCTGAACAAACAGACTACAAACAAGTAAACAAACAGTTAAAGAAATTGAATGTGTATCATTATATTAGATCTGTGAATTCAGTCTTAAAGTGACAGTAACCTGTAAATACCTGCTGCTATCTAAGTCATTAATGTTACTCGCACAACACCACTTTAACAAAGATAAATCTATATTTAAGTTATATACAGTGTAATGTTTATATATACTGCTATTTTACATGTAGGCCTAATTATTACATGTCTGTACCTGAACATACTATTATTTTTCTCTTTATTTCTGTAGAGTTCTGGCTGATTCTGGCCCTGTTGTACTACCCCGCTTTGTACTACCCTCTTTTGGCCTGTGGTACACTGCATAACAAGGTTGGTTACGTTCTGGGCAGCCTGCTTTCATGGACCCACTTTGGAGTTCTGGTCTGGCAGAAGGTGGACTGTCCCAAAACGCCACAGGTACAAGTTATTATATGGATCTAAAACATTGCCGAGAGAGTATTTTCAGCGCAGTTTATCTGGATTCTTAGTTTACTTTCCCACTGTGCTTTAGAGGATGTTGAATAAGTTCATTAGCCTCATCCGGTTTTGTTCCCATTGTCCTCGCGTCTCCTAAAACCTCAAAACAATTTATTCTGCTTCTTGAGATCTCACCATGGAGCTTTCCTTTAGTTAATCACTTCAGTTTCTGTCAGAACTAAAGAAAAAGTACCAGTAGCAAGAAAACAAAGGGATCAAACTCCAAAAACTGGACGGCTGGCTGGGTTCATGCTGAAAGGCATTTAATTATGTTGGGTAAAATAAAGAAAGACTTGTTCAGGTTGAAATATATTCTGAGTAAAATTTCATGATTGGTTTGCACAGAATGTGTGTGGAAGGAATTGTGGGAAATCTAGCCAGACAAATGATTGCAAGCATTGGATGTTATTTGAGATTGATTTGTCTGTTCTTTCTCCGTGTCTGCAGATCTATAAGTACTATGAGCTGTTCAGCAGTCTTCCTCAGATTGCCTGTCTGGCCTTTCTTAGTTTCCAGTACCCACTACTTCTGTTCAAGGGCTTACAGAATACAGAGACGACCAATGCCTCAGAGGTAAGACTATCATGGAATTCATTTGGAAATGTCAAAAATGTCAGGATTATACAACTGTTCTCATATCATAATAAAAAAGAAATGCTTCACTGCTTATTAATATGTTAGTTCTGGTTTTAAAATGTCATGTTGTTCAATTCTCCCAAATTTAGTTGTATTTAAGTCCCTGATAATCCCCCATAATATGTGTGTGTACAAAACATTTTTTTTTAATTTCATCCATGTCTACGAATGTATGTATGTAGATATGGATGAAATTCTTTAAAAAGCTTATAACATTTAATCTTTAATAGTTTTTATTTTATTTTATTGCTTTACTCTGATTGTACAAGATTTGTAAAATAGGATGTTGTTCAACTCCCTTAAAATGATATTTATGAATAATTCATGACATTTGTAAAAACAAATAATTTAAATAACAATCAATATGGGTACACTCATATGTGCCCAAGAACGAAAATAAGGATATATATTATTAATCTTTTGGTTACATGACTTTTTAGAGTCATGACATTTCGGAATTTAAAAGTCATGAACTTTTCTTGAACATGGTATAAAAGTCAAAACCACAGATTTTAAAATACTTTCCATTTCTTTTTCATGGACTCTTATTTGTCGCTGATCCATAATTTTTCCATGCTGTTCTGTATGCAACCCTGTCAGAACAGACCTGTGACCCATTTTTGGGTCATGACCCGCCAGTTAAGCACCACTGCGTTAATTCATAATGAGGGACTTAGCGACATGGAAAGGCAAGAGGGGAGTTGGTAAACTCGGCACCTGCATTCCAGAGGTCTAATCATTGTAAGCAGCTCAATGGGATTGGGTTATGTTTGACTCACAGAGGACATTACACAAACAGTGTGCTGTTTTCCCACAGGAAACGCACAATGCCAGTGTTATTCAGCTATAATCGCAATGACGAATATGTTTGGATGAAGTTAGAGAATAAACTGCGAGTAAACAATTTGATAGATCTAAAAGCATTTTCAGAGTTACAGGTTTGACTATAATTTAAGCAAACACCGTTTTGGTCACGTCAAGCTGTATGATAGTGTCACTGTGTGTAGGGATGAGGGAAGCAAGGAGGAAAGGAAATAACTGAAAACAACTTTAATGATAAACTTTAAACAAAACACTTTAAATATGAACAAACCAAGAGGCACTTCTGATGCAAAACATAGAGAAAGAACAATAAGAACACAGCAGAGGAAACCACAACCGACTATTGACAAGTGACGACAGAAACTGAAGAAAACATGGGGTTTAAATACACAAGGATTGAAAGAGGGAATTAGACACAACTGACAAGACTAACAATGTGATTGATTGACGTGACAGGTGAAAGGAAAAGCACTGTGAGATCATACAGATTTCATGCTGAATGAATTTTGCTATCAAATTTTATCTTTTTTTGCAGGACCTCAGTAGCAGTTATTACCGAGATTATGTGAAGAAGATTCTCAAGAAGAAAAAGCCCACAAAAATCAGGTGAGGCCCACTTATGTGGACACTTTTAGTTATTAACCCAGCAAAAATGATGCTTGTAACTCTTTCTGTTAGTGACTTTCACTTTGAGCTGACACTTTCTTCAAATATTGTCCCAAGTTATTATTTATATATTTTTATTTTTTATTATCGCAGCCAATAAGTAAAGTACAATTATGCCTTTTTAGAAATGTTATTTTGACTCCACTAGTCAAAATCAAAAACTTTGACATACGGGTGAAAAATGCGGGTGTTTGTTCTTTCTTTTTGCATTTAGTTCTTACTTTTGCTCCAGTTTGTTATGGGCTGTCTGAATTTGAAACTGTGTCATCCAGCAAGCAGCTTTAATTTTCAGCCAGTTTCTACGTAGATAGTTAGCTATTTGAATAAGACCACCAGGACTGTTGACGAACTCTGCTGTATTAGCAAAGACCCCACCCTGAGCGAGCTGGACACTGTCCGCCATTTTCTCCAGGCAGGTGTAGCGAAAAAAGTGTCTCATAAGCAACTCAGGTGTTTTGTTGTTGGATGTAAGTGAACATAACTGTCTTCATGTACTCCTGACATCAGAAGACGCATTGAATTAGTTCTATTTTTGAAAGGAATGCCCATCTGTTCCTATGTATATGCAAATCATTTGTATTTAAAGACACACACACAAAGGTGCCCCAAAAGGTGTCAATTTTAAAATGCTAATAACAGTGGTTACAGTTAAATAACAGCTAAAACTTCACGCACACACATCAGAGACATATTTTACATCTTGTAAAATATGGGTATGCGATGTCTCCTTAAAATAATTTATATTACCGGTATTATAAAACTTTTTCAGTTAAATTATTTCATTATTATTTAGTTACAATTAAATTGTTGATGTTATTGTAAAATCCATTTCTAAATAAGAATTTAAGTTATTAATTTTAAATGTTACTTGATTTTAATGTAATCTAAATACAGTTTATTTTAACCCCATAGAAACTGAAAATAACACTAAAATAAAACTTTTTCTTTGACCTCCTGAGGTTAACATTTTCTGAAGGTTCAGCACCTTCTTAGACAGACCGTTTACTGAAGAAGAAGAAAAAAGACATTTTGACCTCAAGAATTGTTGTTTAAGCATTTCAGGGCCCGTTCTGTTGCTTATTAATGGAACATTATAATTCTGATTATGTAAATTATTCTTGTGAAACCGTTTTGGTAATGGAATGGACTCCAATAAAGGAAAGGAAAGGAAAGGAAAGGTGAGGTTTTCCTATTATAGTAAGCAGGACAGAGTACAATAACTCGGCAGATGGGATATTGTGCATGAACTACTTCCTCATTTCCACTGGCAGACAATGGATCACACTTACTGTAAATTGACTTATGCAAAGAGTTGTAGATAGTAATCATCCACTGTCCTCCAGACATTCAGAGTCTGAATTGTGAGCTTGTGCCATTCAATCTGTCTGTAATGCTGATGCTGATCTTCGTCATGCAAAAATATTCTGCGTGTCTGGAATGTCATTGAAAATAGTCCTGTGAGCCACATAAGGAAATGATTCCTACATTCCTGCTGGCACCGTGCCGAGGATGTCCCGGGAGCGCCTACTCTGGATTCCGAATTTCGTTCAGAATGTCAGTCCATGTATGGCGGTCAATTGTGTTTGTTCCATGTCTTCTTCGGAGCAGATCTTTGCACTGATCGTTGTCACCAAATGTGTGCATTCAACAGACATGGGCAAACCATTCAACTTCACTGGAACGCTTTATCAATCAACGTTCAGGTTGATCAGGTTGATTACCTCACCTCCCTTTTGGAATCAGCTGCAGGCATCACATTTGGAAAACCTCAAGGTCTGGTTTAAACAAGGTCCAAGTTTCTTATCCATACAAGAGGATGGGAAGTAATAAAACATATTTCGGTCCTAATAGTGGCTCGATATTGTCCTTAGGAAAGCAACTTGCATTTAATCAAGGGATAATATTCTTTGATAAATATAGCAGCACTGTGGAGGAAGGTATAGACCTTACATCACAGAAACAAACGTAGAGTCATCTTTAGAATATTGTGTTTAAACTTCCATTTTTGCAGTAGCTCTGTTTGTTTTTATGGCATCAAATAGAAATGGATCCACCAGTGAAGTGGATTTTAAAATGAGTGGTTCATTCATAAATCTGTAAGATCTTACCTATGCTGTGGAAATATACAAACCTGAAGATTGAACACAATGAGGACAGCGCTGAAAAGGGGCAGAGCTACATAAAGTCTACCAACAAAATTCAGATATGCCTTAAATACCAAGAAGAGGCCATGAGTTTAAAAATCTGGACTGGTTTTTCAAAAGTTTTAGGTTTGAATCCCATTAAAACTCATTGTGTAAAGTAATACGGCTTACTGTAGGTCACTATGGATAAAAGCACCTACTAAATGTCTAGTTGTGCCACTGAAAGAATATGAAGGGGTAATATTCTAGAATTCTATTGAATTAAGTTTTTGTTGTTGTTGTTTATTATTGTCATCTCTTGCTTTTCAGTTCCAGCGCATCAAAACCCAAACTATTAGAAAGACTCAGAGATGCTGCCAAATCTTATATCTACACACCAGAGGATGGTAACTATTATATTTGAATGTTTTTGATAAACCTAAAGTTGAAAGCAAATTTTTTGTCAAAAAATATACACTTATAATTTAAAAGTCTTTTTTTGAAGAAGAAAATTCATGCTTTTTATTAAATTGATCAAAAATTACAATAAATACACTTAAAATGTTTCATTTCGATGTTTGGTCAAGATCTTGTATTGGAAGTGCAAGAGTCCATCACTCTGTAAAGTCTCCTCCAGCACATCCCAAAAACTTTCAATGAATTTAAGGTCTGGACTCTGAAGTTCTGCTTCCTCCCAACCATTCTTTCACAATTTGAGTCTGATGAATCTTGACATTGTCATCCTGGAATATTGTCATGTTGTTTCTTACTGAACGGTTATTTGAGAAATGAAAAGCTACACACACCATCAATTATGGTTAGCAGAACTGTTGCCAAATATATAACATGCCAGAAACATAATAAACCAATCATAGACTCTAAAGCATTGGTCTGTTTAAATCCAAACAGCAACTTTTATTTTGGGCTGGCAGTGTATTTCACAATATTACTGTATTTTTCTTCAAATCCAGCCTTGGTAAGCAGAAGAGACTTACCATCCAGAACTTTTTAACATTAGTGTATGTTTTAAATATTATAATTTTTTTCCTATCAGTTTTTAGGTTCCCGTTGAAACTAGCGATATCTGTGGTTGTGGCATTCATTGCACTTTATCAGGTAAGCACTTCAAGAAACAATAGCGTTTTTTTAGTCTAAAAGGAATAATTAATGTGCTTTTAATTTATTTAACTTGGCAAAAGTAGCATGTTAGTATTTCCTGCTGTTTTCCATCATTTTAAATCTCTGAATGTTTCAGATGGCGCTCTTGCTGATCTCAGGAGTGCTGCCCACTCTACTCATCGTCCGTAGGGGAGTGGATGATAAGATTGCTTTCCTGTTGGCTGGTTTCAATATCATCTTGTCAGATGATCGCGACGAGGTGGTCAGGATTGTAGTGTACTATTTGTGGTGTGTTGAAAGTGAGTCAGTGGTCCTTTTTATACTTCTTATACTTAGGCCAACACATAATCTGTGCCATTGAATTCAAATACCAATACCTATCATTCATTTTATTCTTCATACCTCCACCCCCTTGTGTAAGCAAACTAATTTATTGAAATACTTAAAAATCCGTTTGAGAGAAATCTGTTGATTCTCCACAATAATCAGCACAAACAAATGTCGTCATAGGCTCCTAGCTATTACCCTTTTTTCAAGGTGGTATTCGATTAAAGTGGCGCTATTATGCTTTTTCAGAGTGTTATAGCTGTTTGTGAATGCACAATAGAAGGATTTATTCTCTCCCAAATTAATAATTAATTTAATTACTAAATCTTCAGAATTAACAAGTTCTGAACTGCTGAAATGAATCTTCCTTCCTGCTCAAACCTATGCAGATTTGTTAAAAAATTCCATAATGCCAGTCTATGGTCTTCATTGGCTGCCTGTGAACAACATCTAATTTGACCCTCAAACACTATAGCTGTAGGTGAGGGCTGGAAGAGTTTGATTCGTGTTGCCCACATATCGTAAGATATCTGTGAAAGGAAATACATTTTTTGCATGAACTTCCAAAGGATGAGTACTCGAGCTCGAATAGATATGATAAAACCAACATCATCGTTATTGTTAATAATATAATTTAATATTGTTCACTGTGTATCAAGAGCTGAGGATACGGTAATGGGTGTTTGTTTTTAAACTGACACTAAGTGGTAGACCAATCACAACACTAGGCCATCTAACCAATAAGAACAGAGTTGATCAATCACATCAGACTGAGCCGTCTGACCAATCAGAGCAGAGTAGAGCAATCACATCAGACTGGACCATGAGGTTTATAGAGACAAACCACTGTAGACGCTTTCAGAAAAGTGATGCTATACATTTTTATCAAATTAAAGATTTCTTTAAACTTGGATGCATGTAAAAATATTTTTGAAATCCCCCAAATTGCATAATAGAGGCACTTTAAACAACAATATGCAATAGTAATATTCATTAAGGAGCTGAATTAATTTGGATCAGTGCAGTTTGCTAGAATGGGTTTAATGAGATCTGTTGTGTTCTCGTGCAGCGTGTAGAAACTCTGACTAAACACCAAGTTAAACCACAGCCAATGAAGACAAGGTCGTAGCAAGGTTAACCATTTATTTTCCCTTTATCTTGTTCATGTAGCATATGGTGAAAACTGTAATAAACAATACAACAACATTCAGTGTGCATGTCTTAGCTAAACATTCAATTATACACAACTATAACACAAACAATAAGTGCTATTCAAAATGTAGCCGTTAGCATCAATGCTAGCTCGTCTTTAGTAACTCATTAAAGATCGTTTTTTATAACAAATACTTGTAAATATATTATCTTAACATGTCTAATGCCACCTCGATGAACTTACAGCATTGCCTCTATGACATTTTATAGTGGATGATGAAGATTGAGGTGTCTGTTTTGGCGATTTCTAGCGGAAGTAGAAAAGCGCTAACCGGAAGTTAAAAACCGGAGTTACATAGCGGATTATATTAAGGTTTACAAATTAGGAAGAGAAACAGAAAAATAAGTAAAGAACTTCACATTCTTCCTAAGAACCAGTGCAATAAAAAATAAAGCATTAGAAAATTATATTCCTTAAAGGACAACACAAGATCTCTGATAAGCTAGTCTATGCCAACACAGCCAATGAAGCACCTGCATTGATCCAGAGACTGTTGGAGTATTACATGCATCAGTGCATTTACTGCATGCAGACGAATCATTCACATGCATTCACTTTCACTCAGCCCTAAATACCCATACAAATCAACAGATGAATAATGAAGCAGTCAGCAAAGCCGACTGCTGAACTGTAGCAAGACTCGTTTTCCAATCACTCAGTAGGAAAAAGTGCTGAGGTTGTGAGTACGAACTGATGCATCTGACATTGACTTTGTGGCTCATGTGATTGTGTTTATTTCAGTTTGCTATTTGTCAGCGGTGACCCTGGCCTGCCTGGTCAACCTGTTCATGCTCATGAGGTCCATGGTCCTGCACAGGTGATGCTAAAAACTACAGATAAGCCTGCTAAAAATGTCACATACTAATATATCCCAGATTAATATGCAGAAACAAATACACCCAAATAAAAGTACGTTTGCAAGTCAATTTTATTACTGAGAATGGAAGTAAGAAATGGACAGAAAAGACTTCAGAAGCTTCTATTTACCACTCTTTTTATTTTATTTATTATGTTTATTACTTATTTTATTATAAAGATAATCATGTTATATTTACCAATTATGTTTATTATATTTATGAGTGTTATATACAATAATGTAATTTATTATACATAACCATTATTACATTAACCACAGTCTTTTAATGTTTTTTTAATTTAAATATTTATTTGTATGTGTGCATACCAATTATGTGTATTACTTTATTATATAAAATAAAAAGATCAAATATTTATTATTTAATGTAAATTATTTATTTTATTATACGTTTACCAATTATTATTATTATTACTATTTTTAAATAAAATGTAATTATATATATTACATAATATACACAATATATATGTGTATACACACACAATTTATTTTATTATTTAAAATCAAATGATCAAATATGTATATATTCAAATATATTTATTATTATTAGGTAATTATATAAAATCAAAATATTTTACATCTGATCATGTAAACATCAGACTTTTTAAATGCAGCAACAAATTATCAAATTAAAATAGAATGAAAATTATATTTAAAAATGTACATTTTAATATTAAATCAATATTTAAATATTTTTTAGATAATTTTTTTTTTCATATTATAAATATTTATATAATATAAAATATCAACATATTTTTAGTATTATAGTATTTAGTAAATGTATTTCCTTTTTTTGGGGGGGGGGGGGGGTGAACACGCACATATGTGAATGCATTACTAATAATTTTCTCTTTATCATAACTGCCTGCTTCTAAGAGTTAGCTGGAGGTGAAACGGGGAGAAAATAATTTACTAGGCTAATGAGAAAGAGGTAATAATTACAGTCAGGAATACCAGATTAAAAATAATGACTTTTCAAATTGATTTTTTAAATGGCATTAATGGCAGTTTGACTCTTTGACATGCATTTCCATCTCAATTCCTTCTTAATAATGAGACGTCCCCATTACATGCATTTCTGCAGATGTTGCATGTCTATTAAAGCTCTGAATGGTGTCTCTGTGTTGACTCAGGTCTAACCTGAAGGGATTGTACCGAGGAGACATCTTTAACGTGTATAACTGCCACAGGAGTATCAGACCGTCTCGTCCCGCTCTGGTCTGCTGGATGGGCTTCACCAGTTACCAAGCTGCCTTCATTTGTCTTGGTGAGACCAAGTATTTTGTAACTTTTAAATTTGTATTTATTTTTAAAGTGGGAACCTTCTGACCTAATATTCAGTATATGATCATGTCTGATGTGTGTCTTTGCGTCTCTGTCTCAGGCATGGCGATCCAGACTCTGGTGTTCTTCATCTGCATTCTGTTCGCTGTCTTCCTGATCATCATCCCCATTTTCTATGGAACTAACCTCATGCTGTTCCATATTATTGGCCGTATGTGGTGAGTGGCCTTCACTCTTCCCACTTTAAATGATGATGCATGTGGCCTTGAGGAAATCAACGTCCCCTCTGTCCTCCTTGTGACTTCAGGGTCGTGACCCTGTAAGCCACGAATCGCTACTGAAGCCTTCCTATCAGTCATCTCTCATCATAAGCCAAAGCCAAGCAATTAGAGAAGTGCTTCTTTGGTTCTCACTTATATATTTTCTTTGCTAAAGGCCTTTCTGGTTGATGCTGTTCCTGGCTGCGCTGATCCAGCACGTGACTTCCAGGTTTTTGTTCATCAAGAAGGATGCAGGGACAAGAGATCTGAACAACAGGTGCAAATTTATATTACGAGACAGCCAGAACATGTGGCTCTTAATGGATATTGCTTTGATTCTACCATCTATTTACATCAACTGGCAGGTCATGACTGATTGGGCAACAGTAAAAAATAAAAATACACTCTTTGTATATCATTGATTATGAAACTTATAACAAGACAAATTTAAGATACAAAATATTCAATACTTTTTTTAGTTTTGCAACATTTGTTTTTACTAATAACTTTTTATTATATAAAATGAAATATAAACGTATTTATTTATACATATATTTTATATGAATTAATATTAATAATTAAATTGAAATTGTTTACCTATATTTGTTTTATTTTTTATATAAAATAATGTAATTTATTATGTATACACGCATACTCAACAATAACGTTTATTACTTCCCTTTATTTAATTATATAAAAGCACATATATATATTTTAATTTTTTATATATATATATATATATATATATATATATATATATATATATATAAATAAATAAATAAAACATGTTTGGTAAATTTGATTAATTAGATTTTATATGATAATTTTATGTGATCAGAGTAATAAACATTTTAAATGCATATTGCATATTTTAAATTATGTAATTTATTATATTATTACTATGATTATTTATTTTCTGACAGTTTTTTTACATAAAATGTAATTAAAATATATATAAAAATAAATTATCAAATGTATATTAATTAATTATTTTATTTTATTAACCAAGTTATAAAAAATTTATATATATTTATATATATCATTTAATTAAATTATAATAATTATAATTTGGTAAATAAAATAATAAATTAATATACATTTGATATAAAATATGATAATTTAATTTAATCAAATTTCTTTATTTATATATATATATATATATATATATATATATATCAAAAGAAATTGGCTTGTTTTTTTCTATGTTGATATGTTTTTTTATACTTTATTGTATAAAATCCAAAGAACAAACTTATATATTTTTTTAATTATATAAATTATATGTGGTGTTTCTGTGCAGAGGGAGTCTGTTCCTTCTCAGCTACATGTGTTTCCTGGTTAATGTCATGGTTGGTGTGATACTGGGCATTTGGAGGATAGTCATCACTGCCCTGTTCAACATAGTCCACTTAGGACGCTTGGACATCAGCCTTCTAAACCGCAGCGTGGAGGCCTTTGACCCAGGTACTGCAATGTTACCCCCTCATCTATGGCTTTTATAGGATGAAAGCACACGACTGAAGACACCAATGCATTTTATTCTGTTTCATGTTATTCAATAAGCAATTCTTCTGCCAAGTAAAGTCTAGAGTAAAATCAAGACTCTATACAATCAGATTTACACCTGATTCACAGTTATGCAAATAGAAAGATCAAATGTAACTATACTTCTACCTACTTCTATTTCTGATGAAAGTGCCACACCTAAAGTTGTAATTTGGATGTAGATTGCCTCTTTTGTGTCGTGCTCACACCCCTGTGGTCTCTCTGCAGGCTACCGCTGCTACGCTCATTACCTGAAGATTGAGGTCAGTCAGTCTCACCCTGTGATGAAGGCCTTCTGCGGACTCCTGCTGCAAACTGCAGGCCAGGACAATCTCTCCGCACAGAGGATACGAGATGCCGAAGAAGGTCTGTGGTTTTATTCCTTTATTACTTCAGTTCATGACAACAATATGATTATCTATCATTCGCTTGACAGCAACCTGTTCCAGAGTCTGGTCTCAAGCTCAAAGCTTTCAGACTTATTCATTTAGAGCTGAGGATGTGGTCACTATTTTAAAACTGTGCTGTGGTCATTCAATTTGAGCTTTGACAGAGTGTATGGAAATTGTGCATTCCAGGCCACTTTCCTTTTATGAGTCTACCTCCTGAAAAGAAAAAGTATTTAGATGTTTTTAACTTAGTATGTTACAGTTTTTTTTGTGATTTAAAAAAAATATTTCTAATATTTGCTTTCATACAACAGTTCTATAGACAGAAGTCAATATTGAATAACAATTCAGACACAATGATGCTTTATTTTTGCACAACTACCTATTGCTTATTCTAATTATTACCATAATTGTAAATTAATTAATGAAAATATATTAAATATTAAAATATATATCATATTAAATATACTAAAAATTTGTAATAAACATATTTGAGAATTTAATTAATAATTAGTATTATATACATTGGCTATTTGTGTGTACAGTTAATTACCATGATATTAAAAACTAATGAATGAATTAATTCCTTCATATTTTTTTATAAAAAATTTCTAACTTATACATCTGAAAATAAATTATTAACTGTTTTTTGTTATTTATATATTTAATCAGTAATTAGTTCACTGCAATAGATGACACTGGACTTGTTGCTGAATATAAAGAGATTCTCCTCCCAGTATCCGGTAGTTTTCAGACTAATACCATTTTTAAAAGGACAAACTCATTTTAATACATTTCAAAACAGAAAGCAGTGCAAAATGATGTTAGATCATCTGTGTCCAATCTCTGACTGAAAGCAAGCTTTATATTGATCCATGTCTGATTTCTCCTGGGTGATTCATGTCTATATGCACAGACGGCTGGTTGGCCTTGTTTTTAGAATAATTGATTCATCGTGTTGCCTTGCACGCAGCAGGCGAGCGCTCCCGCAATGATTAAATTTGTCAGGATAAATTGGGCCCTGATGTGCAATAACTCACCTCGGCCCTGCTACTGCTCAATCAGACATGTCACAGACTACACGTCTGGGTCCATAGTGTGAACATCCTCTGTAAATTCACAGCTCCTTTCATATAGTCGAGCGGAGATAAAATTACAGCTTTGTGATTCTGTCTTGTCAAGTCAAAGCTGTTAGGGCAGGACTGATCTGCCAGCAGGTTTTTGCAGATGGTACATCTTCCACGTTGAAGAAGCTCTGTCTTTTGTTGATTTTACACCTACAGATGTGATACTGGAGGAATAATATTTCCATGTTTTATTTGCAAACAATAATTATTATCTGACAGAAACTGTTCTGTTAAATAGACTGAGCTCTGTAATTGACAGTTTCATATTTGCGTGGCTCAGTTCTTACACTCTTATGATAATTGCACCTAAACAACAACAACAACAAAAACATTTTATTCCAGCTTTATGAGTTCTTTTTTTTATTAACACTTCAACGTGTTTCTTTTTTTTAAAGACTACAACATGTATACGCAAAGTTTTTATCGCTATCCTTCTTATCCTGTGTTTTGATCTGAAGATTCTGTACTCTTTCGGAAGACGCGTAATAGCGCCCCCTACCATATTACAGTGTACGGGTAACGGGTAAAGCCGGAAATTAATTTCAGTGGCGGGAAGGGAGATAACGGTTAAAGACTGAAAGAATACAAACACAGCACCACTTCTTTATCTTCAGCGGCACCTCAAAAGAAATGCATATTGTGTGTATTTGTTAGCAGTAACAAGATCGTGTTCCTCGATGTAATGGCAGGAAACCTTGCTGGATATTGCTCACACAAATATAAAGTGGTACCTCGAGATACGAAATTAATCCGTTCCGAGGCGGCCTTCGTATAATTTGTTTTTCGTATCTTCGAACACATTTTACATGTAAAATGGCTAATCCGTTCCAAGCCCTCCAAAAACACCCCACTAAATTTCATAATAAAGCTAAATTGACCTATAAACAATGAAATAACGTAAAATGTCAAAGCTTACCTTTCGAGTGAGGCTATCTCCGAAAGTGGCGGCAGAGGAGGAGGAGGAGGAGGAGGACAAACGGCAGATAACGTACGTACGTACACTTAACTTTACGAAAACACAAAAAATTTAAAGTTTCGGGTGCGGAGTGGCTGAGCTAAAGCACGCCAGCACGTACGTATAGAAGATGCATGATGGGAGGGATGCTGTCCAATTAGAGAGAAGGATCTCATGGCTTGGCTAGCATCAGGAACCAATGGGAGAGCAGGAGGATGGTGGCGAGTCTACTATAACTAAGATGGCGGCGTGCGGCGCGAGTTTCAAAATTGTTATGGGGCGAATCTCGGACTTTCAGAAACCTTTCGTATCTTGAAAACTTTTTGTATGTAGAGCAGTAAAAATTTTCGTCTTTGCTTTCGTAACTTGGTTTTTCCGTAAGTTGAGCCTTTCGTATCTTGAGGTACTACTGTACTTCGCAACGAGTGAAGTCCCAATCAATGCTACCAGTGGATATATAAATGGATATGTATAAAAGGTGCACTGGGGTAAAAGGCACCTTTGATTTGATTTTCCTCTAAACCACTAGATGGCGCAAAAACTTGCCATATCTCTTTCCAAAACATCCACCTTTCAAGGTTTATGTGGAAATTTGACTGATCCTTGACACAATCGCAAACGACAATGCAAAGTTGATTTGTGTTGCTAATTAAAGGAACAGTTTATCAATTAGAAAAACTGTTGAATATGTATCTTTCCTGTAGCTCAAACATTAGAGTGTGGTGCTTTCAACACCAAGGTCATGGGTTTGATTCTCAGGGAAATCAAGAACTGATTAGAATGTCAATGTGTTCCTTGATTGCAATGCAAGTCACTTTGGATAAATGCACCAAATACATAAATGTAGATATGTAAATCTATGGTCTTTGGGGTAAACATTTTAGTGAATGAATATTTATTAAACAAACAGAAAATAGTACGAACTTTCCTAAAGTGATTCTTTAAAACGAGTATTAACTTAGACATTATTAAAAAACATTATTTTAGTATTATCCATATTATCAATACTGTTTGTCTGCTGGTTTTATCCCATGTCTGTAAAAGGCCCACCTCACTTTTATATATATATATATATGTATATGTGTGTATATATGTATGTATGTATATATATATATATATATAGAGAGAGAGAGAGAGGTTAAGTCAACATATTGTAAAAAACTTAGTCCATTTCACACGCATACACACACTTGTATAATAATAAATAAAATAAATTATATATATATATATAAAAGCTTAGTCCATTTCACAAGTGTACACACACTTACATAACTGATATATATATAAATATATATATATATATTTAATGTTTTTTTTATTTATTATATAATTGTGTGTATGCGTGTGAAATGGACTAAGCTTTTTACAATATGTTGACTTAACCTCTTTCTTATGTGTTCAACATTTTAAGGTATTCAACTAGTCCAGCAAGAGAAAAAACAGAACAAGGTGTCCAACGCCAAGCGGGCACGCGCGCACTGGCAGCTCCTCTTCACGCTTGTCAACAACCCATCCTTGGTGGGCTCTAGGAAGCATTTCCAGCGGCAGAGTTCAGAAAGCTTCATCAACGGAGCCCTCAACCGGACCTCGAAGGAGGGCAGCAAAAAGGAAGGTAGCATCAAGGAGCCTAGCAAGGAGGCAGAAAGTGCCGCCACCAACAACTGATTACTGAACATCATAATACAGAGAAGGAGATCGCCCCTCCCTGCCCCCCAGCCTCTTAATACTTAATGGCTGCTGGCCAGATATTGATGATAGTATTATTTGCTTTGGTGTAGCAGAGAAGCACATGTGTTTTAGCTAAGTGCACTTACAGCTCAGTGCCTCAGGAAAAACTTCAAGCAGTTGTAGTTAACGGATCCTTTGCACGTGTGTGTGTGTGTGTGTGTGTGTGTGTGTGTGTGTGTGTGTGTGTGTGTGTGTGTGTGTGTGTATGTGTGTGTGTGTGTATGGATGGATGGATATTGTCTTTTGTTGCATGTCTGAGTAAGACTGTCTTTCCGTCTTGGACTTAGCGTATCAGGAAATATAGTTTGGCACTGAACTCCCGTCTAACCACTTGATGCGAGGTTAGTATGTGTGACTATTTATGAATGTACAGGTTCTGCTCTTATGCAAATTGATGAATTATTCATTTCCACACATTTTTCCACTCATTGGTGTGACTTTTACCAGTGGTGAGAATGTTCTTTTACAAACAGATGAAAACCAATCATGTCCGTTATGTATTGATATGTGTCTGTTCTTATTAAGACAACATCTACTGTAATTGTATGCAATAGTTTTTCATCTCTGACAAATATAAACACAATCTGTCTCACTGTTACATTGGACACTTAATTGTAGTAGTTCCCTGTATTATGTCTTGTTCTGCTACCTATGGCATATTTGTGATTGAAATGAAATAAATATTACAACTAAAAATATGTGCAATGTGTTGAATTGAGGGAAATAGTGCCTTTTCCAGCCACATGATTTCATATTCTGTCCAAAAAGTAAAAATGAAAACCATTGAAATAATAGTATACTTTGACGAAATATTGTTATGCTTATTTATTTTCCGTGCACCGATTTTAAAAACACGTTCGTTATTCATTTGTATAGTGTTATTGAATATTTCAAATAAATATGCAGAGATGTGATCGTAACAACTCCGAAATAACATCATTCCTTTGTTCTGCCCAAATGATTTAATAACAATAGCCATGCTGAAAAATAAGTTCTACAACGGGTTAACATGATTTTGTGGATTTAAATGTGTAATAGATATTTAAAAAAAATCCTGTATATTATATTTGGGCTCTATATATATTTGTTGTCTAATATTCGTTTCAGAAAATCAAAAGATGAATCATACCATACACGAGCACTTTGTTCATTTTAAGGATTAGAACAAAAGAAAAAAAAGAAGTGAGTGTTTTACCTGTTCTCCTTTCGGACGGCGTTTCGCAGGATATTTTTCTTGTCAATGTCCAGCGAACACGTTTCACGATATTAATATTTTTACATACTAACTTGTGTGGGTTGTGCTGAAAATCTTGTCCAACACTTTTCTGCATTGGCAAATAATTTTCACATACATTCGTTCGTTCAATATTTTATTAAGGTCACGTACATAAAATCATATCAAAATCTTTAAAAGGTTTGAGTATTTTTACAACATCATTGGACAGTCGGACACCAAACAAGCCACTATGCGTCAATGTACTGGACACTCGATGTCGTATTGACTGATGGTAAAAACGGACCATTTATATTTATAAAAAAAGAGAACATTTTCTCAGATTACTTGGCTTACATCACAAATCGACATTGAATATCTACAGTCTATAGTACCCTAATAAAACACACTTGAAAATACTTTTGTGTGACATGCCACGAATAAAGGCTATCTCAACGAGAAGAAAGGACACGTTCAGTCAATTCATAAAGGCGAGAGAGATTTTTTTTTTAAAGCACCCGGTCGCAAAGAGATTAAAAATCACACATTTTGGGATCCCACATTACACTTAACAAACTTCTTTTTTCAAGGTGACCTGGTTCTTTTTTCCAGACACACACACATGCTGTGAAAAGAGTAACAGGGTGACATTTCCCTCAGAAGCGCTCGATGTTTGTCCACTACGACATAAAATGGATGCTTCTTGAGACAATGATAGTGACGAGACTCACGGAAAGTGAATTGTAGCAGTTATGAGGTTTTTTGAAGATAGATTTGTCTATTAAGTCCACTCCACTTGATAAATCTTAGAACCATATTTGTAATAATGAACACTCATCGTATGAACTAACTGCTAACTTACTGAGGTAAAAATGAGCGCTCGTTTACCAGCGCGTGTATGTATTAAGCGTGCGGTCACACTACACTTTTCGTTCTATTGAGTTCCATTCGCTACGTTCCAAAGTTCAAGTTTGGTGAACTCTGAGCAGAGAATTCGAATCACGTGAAGACACGTGACCAGCAGAAGATGGATACGTCACAGCGTGACCTCTTGGTTCATTTAATAGTATGATACTTTTGCTGTAAGGTCGACTAGATTGTATATTTTTGTACATTTTGAGTGAATAACTACTTATGTTGAATCTATGTTCGTAATATAGACTCTGCAGAGCGTGAAGTCACATCACAACGGATGCAGTGTCCGAAGAAAATTTGCATGTTCAAAGTCTAGTGTGACCGTGGCTTTACATGAGATGACAGTCCATATTCACCTGGTTTGTATTGTTTCATAGCAAATGAAGGACGAACATCTCAACGTGGTTGTTTGTAATTACCGTTGATCTCCGCAGATATGTTTACCGCTTCAGCCCCAAGCGGCAACCGATCGCTGTACTCGGATCCGACTTCAAACTCCTCCTGTGTTTTGGATTGTGACTCAGGAATGGACTCAGTCACAACGCTGCCCTCAATATCCTCACCATCTCCGTCTCCCTCCTCGCCATCACCTTCACCTTCGCCCTCTCCCAGTTCACTGGGGTTAAAGTTCTTCTCAGAGCCCACAAAAGATGCCCTGGGGTCGAAATCTGTCGCTATGTGCTTTTCCATCTGATCTGGGTTTTGTGTCTTCATAATCAACTTGTAGGTCTTGCCTTGATACTTGTAGAGCAAATGGCAGCAGGTGGCACCCAGCAGGGGCACGGTTGCCAAAGCTAGCAAAAAAATGCTAACGACCACTATAATCAACAAAGATGGGATTTTCTTCCGGGTTGTAAAGACCACTTGGACTTGACAGTCCTGGCCTCCATAGGTGAGGCACAGGGTGTAATTAGTGCCTGGCTTGAGCCCCTGGAAGCGATAGGCGTTGACTCCCTCCTCTATCTTGGACCACTGCACCACAGAATGCCCATTGCCAGTACTTACACAAAGGTACAACATGTCCAGGGGTGACTTTTTGGTAGATGTTTGGAAAAGACTAAAAGGCTCTTTATTCACAGTTTGGAGGTCTTCTTGTTGACTGAGGTGAATGTTTGACTTGACGTTGGCCATCTGGAAAGGGTTCAGCTGAACTTTGGCCTCAGTCTCTGAAACTTCCAGAGCGATCACCCCGAAATCAAACGTGTACTGCTTGAGCTCATCCAAGCTGAGGTTGAAAGCATGGTTGGAGATGTATTGTGTACCATCATTTATTCCGCATTTGCCAACAAATGGCAAACTATCGCTCCCTTCTTTCACTTGGTCTTTATCTGCGGTAATGAGACCAGTTCCGGTCGGCTTTGTCTTCTCCTCAGATTTGGTCCACATGCTGATCACGCTGTTTTTGGAGCCTTTTGACCCCAGTTTGTCTTCTGGTAAATGGCTAGGTGCTTTTGTTTCAAGCAACGGATTGATTGCATGCTTTTTGGTGTTTGCGACAACAAGTCTCACCGAGCGTTCAGCTTTTCCCATGTCATTGACAGCAGTGCAGGTGTAGTTGCCATCTTCTTTCTTGCTCACACGAGGGATGATCAAGGTGCCATTTTGAAACACAAGGAACCTTGTGTTTGTAGGTGGCCCATTAATCGGAATCTCAATTTTTTCAACGATGGCGGGCAAAGGGAACGTAATTAGTTGGTTTCCAGCATAAATCTCCCATGTGACGTCAGGTTTAGGGGTTCCTTTTGTTTCGCAGAATAGCATGACCATAAATCCCTCATAGAGTTCGGTTTTATCGATGTTTGGCTGATATGTGATGGAGACGGATGGAGCCTTGCAATCCAGTTTAGGCATGCTAGTGACCTGTATACCTTTGAGGTGAGAAGGAGCATCACAGACTATGTTGTTTTGGTCAGGGATTGATATTGAGGATTTGTTGATCCAGTCCCTTATCCACTCAAGGTTGCAGGAGCAGACAAAGGGGTTGTGGAAGATTTGGAGGTGGGACATGGAACTCAAAGCGTCAAACGTTCCCTGCACAATGGTGGTAAACTTGTTATTGTTAATACGGACCGAACGCAGGTCCTTCAGGTTGGTAAAAGCGTTCTTGGGGAGGCTGACCATCTCATTATTGTTCATCTTTAACAACTGCAGGGCAGTGAGATTGGTCAAGTCCTCCCATGGAAAATGCACAATTCTATTGTGGCTAATATCCAAATTCTTCAGCTGTATCATCAGAGCCAAGGTGCCCCTCTCGACGGTGACAATTTCATTGTGAGCCAGCCAGAGAGAGGTCACCTGGGTTACGTTTATAAAGGTTTTGTGTTTCAGCACTTTAATCTTGTTCGCTGAAAGACTCAGGGTGGTCACATTGGATGGCAAGCCCACAGGTACTTCCAGAAGATCTTTGTAGGCACAATCTGCAAACTGAAGGTTATATTTATCGGAGCAGGTGCACTGCTCAGGGCAACAGTGCGCAATGCCAATCACTGCAGTCCCCAAGGCAATAAGCATCAGGTATTTGGTTGCCATTTCAGCTCCTGCCAAGCACACATGAAGGTGCAGATTAGTACAAATTATGTACTTATTTTTCCCACTAACAGAACAAATGTAAATGAATAAGGCATGTAAAGTGATAACCCAAACTGATAACTTTGCAAACTATTATGATGATGATAATGATAAAAAAGCACTTGATGTTATCATAGGGTCAAACAAAGATATTTTGAAAAGTTACCAAAAACCAAATGCTTTTTTTTATTATTAGTAACACTTTATTTTACAGTGTCATTGTTACATTTCATGTAGTTATGCAATAGTAATAAAAGAAATTATGCATAATAACATGCAATCAAACCTTAACACTAACCATAACTCTACAGTAAGTGCATGTTGTCAATTAATATTACTCAGTACTTAAATGTATAATCACAGTGTAACAAAGACCATGTAAAATCAAGTATAACTCTTTATTTTAAGGTGACTTAGTTACATTCTTAGTACTTAGTTACATACTATTACTTAACAACATGCACTTACGGTCGAGTTAGGGTAAGGGTTAAGGTTTGGTTTAGGGTTAGTTGCATATTATTATGCATAATTTACTACTGCATAACTACATGTAACATATGTAATAACGACACGGAAAATAAAGTGTTACTTTATTATTTATTATCTCTTTATTTTATCCTCCTTTTCCCCCTCGAAAACAAGTTATTGAGGACTAAGTGAGACGAATGGAAACAAAAAGGACACCAGGCGTCCCGGAGCGTCGTGCTGTTGCGGGACCGAGCAGTGGAGACTCGGGAGCGCGCCGCTCGAACCGTGCGCTCTCCAGCGTGCTGAAAACACACGCGCCTCACTTTATATCAGACAACTTTCTCGCCTTGAACATCTCGAGATTTGTAGCGCATGCTTTTTAAGTATACAAGCCTTGCAAGCGTTTACTTGAAGTTTAAAGAAGAAACACACAATTACAGTTTATTTGCTTTTGTTGAATTGTCTACATTCTGGGGAATTAGTTGCTTAAAAACTTTCTCGTGATGCCTTACCTGTAAGGGATATTCTTAACACTCGCGCGGATTTCCGTCAACTGGACACTTGATGAAATTTCAAAACAATATTTAATGCTCAGATGTCAAATTATCCCAAAACATGATGTAGCCTTTTTACATCCCTGTGGAAATCTCTGTTGTTTTGTTTAGCAGACGGCAGATGATGCATTTTAGTGTCCGTGTGGTGCTGAGCAGTCCAGAGGCTGTTTTCTCATGATCGCGCTCGAGTTTGGACAGAATTCACTGCGCGCTCCCGCCTCACGGTGGAAGGGGAGGTGATCGTGAACGCGCAGCCTCTCCCTTCAATTCCGCATTAATGCCACAGGGACTTTGCCGTCCAGATGAAGGTTATTCATAATTTAGATACAGTTGATTATTTATATCACATGATGACCTATGGCCATTGTCTTGTCGATAGCCACACAATTATTTTTCTCATATAAACTATAAAAAAGTATTTTCAAAAGATTGCATATACAATCACAGACACATTTTTATTCAGACTTGCTCGTGTCCGAATTCATTTTAGAGATTACTATTTTTTATTTTTTTTAAATGTGAAGTTGCCTGTCATGAAATACTTTATGTGCCAGCAGCAAAAGAAAATTGGTTAAAAAAAAGAAAGAAAAGAAAATTTATTTCTGCTCTTTTTGGTCATTAAGAAAAAGGTGAGAATGACAACAAAAGGAACATATTCATATTCAGAAACACAAAATCAGACAACATTGTGTTTGCAATTGTGTTTGCAAGTGGATACTTTTTTTGTCAATCCCTGTACAGTTAGAATAAAAGTGCCACATTTCCCCTGATGTGATTGCCAGTCCGTGTTCATGAAAAACAAGTGAATGTCTGCAGAAACAATGGCAGAGATTCATCTGTCTGTCACTTCAGTGAAAGTTGCTCGATTTGTTGACAAGTCTTCTCTCCTTCTCAAGAAACCTCACGAAATGCAATGATAATGTGAATGCACTTTGCTTTGGCGGGCACATAATTGTAGATGCCAATTATTTTTGTTGAGTGTTTATGTCTGTTCATTGCCTTTTATTTGATTGCGGTTTGCTGTAGTAAATGCTTTTAAATGCTGCCATCTAGCGGCCATTTCATGCACCCTTTTTTAAACGTGGGATTAACAGTTTCTGGCATGTCAGATTTCGTAACCAATTATGTCTATCTCAAACACACTTTGTGTTTTTTTCTTTTCTTTAACATGATCGTGACCAAATGTCTAATTGACCAAGCATAGTTTCCCTAGAGTTTTGTATCATCATCATCATCATCATCATTAATGACATTATTACCTTTATTTATGTATTTATTTATTTATTTATTTATAAGTGTTCACCATGATAAAATAGCAGAAGAAAATATTGACACTGCATAATAAATTATGGCTAAAACTACAGCAAAATGCATTATGGGCTGTGTAAGTATTTTGTGCTGGCTTATAGGGACACCTACTGGTGTAGATGCAGTCTTAGACTAAAGCTCATTGTCATGTTGATCCGCAGAACCGCAGCACTAGACCAGCAGCTATAGAACGGAAGTGACCTGGTCTTCAGAGAAGTTGCGCAACACATACTTTTCTTTTATTAAACAGGAGTTATTTTCACATGAGTTGTGATCGGACTGATATCTACAATACAATACTTAATAACAATACTTTTAAATAGGGTGAATTTTAATTTCCTGCATGCACGATGTGTTATTGTTCTTATTAACCATGTTTAAAGGCACAGTATGCATGTCTCGTCGCTAGAAGTCGTAGCTTGAAGGAATAGTTCACCCCAAAATTAAATTTCTGTCATAATTTACTCCCCCTTATATCATTCCAAGTCCGTAAGATCTTTGTTCATCCTCAGGAAAACAAATGAAGATCTTATTAATGAAATCTGAGTGATTTCTACATAGTTCCCATATGACGTCAACACATACGTCACTGTACGCCCATCGCCCATTAACAAAGATAAACCGACCACAGTTTACGACGACTGTTTCATTCACTGTACGAAATATCTGATATCTATTCTAATAGTACTACTGTTAATAATAATGACACTAATTGAGTGTTTTTATAAATAGTATTTTATAAAAGTAGCTTGTATGAAGTGGTCTGAGCAGATTTTCTAATGCTTCGACAGTAGTTATTTTCTGTTTGCTAACCATGTCCGTTGTCGCTCTTCACTTAACGTCTTCGTTTAATCTACTTCAAATGTCCTCAAAACAGGTTTCGTGTAAAAACTACGTTTCACGGAATCGTCTGCACGGTTTGTACGATCTTTAACCGAGCATGTTTTAACTGTGTTGTGACTGCAAATTGCGAAACGATGGGAACTATGTATTGACAGTCTACGCAAATACCACTTTGAGCTTAAAAATGTTCATAAAGAGATTCATTTTAAAAAATCCATATGGATTGAGAAATTTAGTCCAAATTTTCTGAAGAGACACGATAACTTTATATGATGAACAGATTGAATTGTGTTTTGTCACTCTGCCCCATAGAGGATATAGAAGATAGATGTCACATGTAGTGAGTAACCAGTACCTATCATAAAGAGCTGCAACTTGGTAATGTCTTATCAATTTTTGGTGCCTTACATTCATCACTGTGTTCCGTTGTATATCTAATTCCTTGGAAGTTTTGTAACTAATAATCTAAAGAAGAGGTAAGTAGCTTTTTAAATTTAGATTTGTAATACTGTAGTAAGGCACTTTAATATTGCCTTGAGGTTCCTGTCCCTGAGGTACCTGACTTGACCATGGCTTCTGAGATACCTGTCACAGTCGTTGGTCCCTGAGGTCCATGTCTCAGCCATTGCCCCCTGAGATCCCTGTCTTGTCTAACACCTCCTGAGGTCCCTGTGACAGGCTTGACATCTGAGGTCCCTTTCATGCCAGCAGTCTGAATATGCCTACTTCCCTACTATATTGTATATTTGAATTCATATTATTCATAAATGATAGTATTCTCTGCCACATCCCACTACAGGTAAGTGTTGGAATATACAATTATGAGTTGTAAAAATTTAGAGGATATAAGAGTTGTATGGTACATGTAAGCGGTATAATGTATAGTTAAGTGTTGCAGAGTACAGGTAGGTTGTTGAGTAGAGAAAAGCGTTTTAATATACAGGTAAGTGTTGTAATTTACACGTAAGAGTTGTTGAGTGCAGGTAAGAGTAGTAGAGTATAGGTAAGTGTTGTAGAGTAAAAGTGGTAGAGTGCAGGTAAGATTAATGCAGTACAGGTAAGTGTTGTAATGTACAGATAAAAGTTGTAGAGTACAGGAAAGTGTTGCAGAGTACGGGAAAGTAAGTCTTGCAAAGTACGGGAAAGTAAGTCTTGCAGAGTACGGGAAAGTAAGTCTTGCAGAGTACATGTAATTGTTTTATAGTACAGGTAAGTGTTGTGGAGTACAAGTAAATTGTTTTATAGTACAGGTAAGTGTTGTGGAGTACAGTAAGGTGTTTTATAGAACATGTAACCGTTTTATAGTACTTTTAAGTGTTGTAGAGTACAGATAAGACTTATGTACAGGTACGAATTTGCCTGCCAAGCCGTCTTTGCAGCACGACTTCGCCATTGAGATGGGCACTAAAGTTTCATGAGAATGTTCAGATTGTATTTTATTTAAAACAACAACACATTTTTACACTCTAGTATTGAGTAATAAACTTGAGTTTATTCTGATTTTATTTTCACTTACAAATTGGTCCAGATATCTGACAGAAAAGTAGAAAATTGAGGCATATTTACATTATTTTACTTATTTCAACTACTTTTATCCTAAATCGAAACAATGAGGTAATTGTAATTGCAGTCTCATAGTTTTGTTGGGCATATCTTACATTCACTCTTTGATCTTTAATATATTTTAAAATCCAAATTACATTCTCTTGTGGTCGCAAAGGTGTGTAACACCCTTCCTTACAGTGAATAAAATTGTAAATGTGATAAATGTGTGGGTAACGCTGTAGCTTTAACAGCTATAAAACTCACAAAATATTGGTAATATAATTTATTATCCTAATGTAGTCTGTAGTAGCGTTAAAACAGACAGGTGCTGTAGACGGTAACTTTGTGACTGATTTCCTGAAGCAGTTCTTTCACAGCCTTCTCCAGATCCACCAGCTCATTGGCCTTGTCCTCCAATAGCTTCTGATTTTCATCATAGCTCTTCTCAAGATCTGCAAAACAGCAGAAATGTATCTGTTTGTAATTGATAACACTTAAAAGCTGACATGGAAACAGTTATATGATAGTTCCTTTTAAACTAGTGACACATCAAATTTTGGTCTACGAAAGATTTTACATTCCAGACTAAATTGTTTTGGAATGACAAAATCATTGACTGAAACGGTGATGTTTAATTATTAGTTTTATTAGCATGGTGTGATTCAGCGTCTGTTTTGTGCACACGATGTGGATAAGCTTCGATAAGCTTTGTGCTTTGTGACTTTTAATATGAAACAGAGTCACAACTTTTAAATTCTGTGAATTTTAAAATGAAATTTAAACAATAAATGTCATTCTGTATGGCGGCAAATCCATGCCAAAAAGGAACGAGCGCAAAACTGATGTTTGCGCGCGTGAAAATTACATCCGCGAGCGGAAAACAGAGCTACATGCGTAAATACGGGTACCCGCGAGCTTATTTTCTCTCGTGGATGTAATTTTCATGCGTGCAAACATCAGTTTTGCGCTCGTTTCTTTTTAGCATGGATTTTCCGTCAAAATTCTGTCACCCTTTTCATTTGCTCAACCAAGGAAAGATGTCAACAATTTTATCAGCTTCTGTACTGCTTGTATTTTGAAAAATGTTCAATGTTAAATTATTCAATAAACTTATAAATCTAGATTGGAGCATTTTGATAAAAAAAAAGATTACATATTCATTTTACTGTTAGTGACACATTATTCTATCTTTAAAAAATGTAAAAACCTTATGTATCTTTTGTTGATGATTAAATTAATGAATAATTAATTGATTAACTTTATTTTCGTTTTCGGCAAAATGCCTTGTTTCGGTCTGGAATTTTTATTTTAGTGCATCACTATTTTAAACCCCAATGTTTAAAAAGCATTGATCCAGTAAATTCACTTTAGAGTCGCAGCTGTTACCCAGTGAAATGTGTGAAAGCTTATGTTGCGGCTGTGCTTATTTGATATGTGTAATATTTGCTACACAGTTAGCTATTTGAAATGCACTATTGACTTACTTTTCAGAAGCTGAAGTTTGTCGCTGGCCTGCAGCAACAGATTTTTGGCTTCCTGTTGGAGTTCCTCAGCTCTTTTCTTGGCCTCAGCCACTCCTTCAGCTTTCTGTGTGATCAGCTCTTCAACAGTACTGTACTTATCTTTCAGATCTGAATCCAAATCCTGCATAAATATTCAACCGAGGTTAAGATAAAAGGTTACAAACACGGAACAGTTAATACCAAAACTTTCCCGTACCTTTTTGAGTTGCTCGGCCAGAGCGTTAATGCTGTCAGCCTCTTTCTCTGTGCTGTTGGCACTTGTGGAGGTATTGAGAGCCTTTTCTTTCAGCAGAGCTACATCACTTTCCAACTTCAGGAGTCTTCGTGTGGCGTTACTCAATTTTAGCTCCGAGTCGGATGTCTCTGACTCCACCTTTTGTACAAAAGAGTGACTTAAAGTGTTTTGATTCACCAAAGCAGCAAATTGTTCATGAGCATAACTAACGACTGGTGGTGTGGACTTACTGAGACCAGCAAGTCTTGTGTTCCCTTGATGTCAGCAGTGGCCTGTTTCAGCGCCTCGGTTACAGAACTCTGAGCGCGTTCAGCCTGCTGCAAGGCCTCCTTCACCATCTCAGCTGTGTCTTTTACATCTGTTGCCTCCTTCCTGTGAAAGATAGAAAACAAACAAGCCTGTGTTCACTGAACTGGCCATTAGGTGGCAATACTGCCACATTACATGAATTTGGTGCACTTTAGTGCGGTTGTTCTCAACTGCCCACTAGGGGGCCTCAGCAAAAATGAAAAGTATTCAAATTAACAAAGTGTTATTAATATATTATAATCATCTTAATCTAAATGCTAATAAAAAGCAAACAAAATCAAGATGAAAAAGTCATCATATTTCAAAATCACATTTCTTTTTCCCGCTTTCCATGATTCTTGATTGTACTGAAGAACATACAAACACATCTGGAATCAAGTAAACTCTAGTCCAATTGATTTATATAGATAGCTCTTTTCACAATACACACCGTTTCAAAGCAGCTTTACGGAAAATCAAATTTTAATGATTATAATATCTGAATATCAACATGCCTGACAGTCACATTCAGCAGATTAGATTAGATCCATTCTGTGCTGTCAAGTCTCTGGACTATTTATAATGTAGAGGGCGGGACGCTCTAAATTCTAGAGAGCATGTGATTGGACAGAAATATGATGAGAAACTGAAGTGCAGAGTGATGTCATCAAAATCATTGATCCATATTTGCAGAAGTGAGAGACTGAAAGTTTTGAATGATTACATCTTCTAAATGTAATTTTGTCCTTGTTTTGGAGACAACTAGCTAATAGATAACATATTCATTATAAAAGACAGTTTTGGTCTTCTAAAAGCAAAATGGTAAATTGTGATAATCAGGTTGCAAAAATTACAAACCTCAGAAAAATAATAAAGTAGGTTATTATGTAGATCAGTGGTCCCCAACCTTTTTATTGTCCGCGGCCCGGGGTTTGGGGACCACTGATCAACATATCACTGATGTAGATGATTTGGGGCATTTGCCTGTTCAAATGGTATCAAACTGTTCTGTGGGATTGAACATATATCAGACCTGGCCTTGCGGGCTTGTTCCAGCAGATTTTCTGCTCTCAGGATGTCGGCGGCGCTCTGATTGAGTATATCCTCAACATCTGTCAAGCTGCTCACACGCTCCCTGATCTCCGCTGTCAGGTTCAGCAGCTGGGCTGGTGTGGTGGGCATCTGCATCTGCAGAACTTCATTGGCCACAGCCTCAATGCTTTCCAGGTCCGCTCCATCTTCTGAAGAAACAGATACAGTAGGAGTTGAAATTCATGTCATTTTTCATCATCTAAAAAACGTATCTCAAGGAAACTTGCTAAGTCTGTCTTACGAGTGAGGAAGTCTCGGATCTGTTTGATGAGTTGGCGTAGCTCCTCGTTGCTGCTGTCCACGCGTTTTTTGGTCTCATTGGTCTTCGCAAGCACATCCTGAGCATTTAACTTTGCTTCGTCGGCTTTTACCTTTGCCTCTGACACCTGAACACACATGTTAAAGACTCTTTACTCTGTATGGGGTTTTGGGACGCATGAGAATTTAATAAATCATGGGCAGTTACTATATGATAATTGAAATCACAAAATGGCCTTAAACAATTGTTAAATAAAACTGCAAAATGTTATTTTTGCTGATACTTGCCTGTCTTTAAAGATAGCAATACAAAAACAATAAAGTTCATTTTCAACATCTAAAATGTTTTCACAAAGGCATGCAGTTGCTATCTAGTGCTTAACAGTGAAAAGAGAAAGAAAATGCAGAAAATCTTGAGCAAACAATTTTATCATATCAAAAGCAGATACAGTGTCTGCTGAGAAACCTCACCATTTTGGACAGCTTGTCCACTTCCTCCATGACGCCGATAATCTCCAGGTCAAAGTCCTTGGCTTTCTGCCAGGCATTGTGGGCCAGCGTGGTGAGGCCATTACATCCCTCTCCTCCACACTTCCTGTTTCCTTCCCCATCCACACAGCTCAGACCTCCACAGGGAGAGTCGGCACAGTTCTCAGAGCCAGCTGGACTACCACATGTCTGTATCCGAGGAGAGATCACAAAGTTAAAACTAAATTTTAAATAAGCAAAACTCAGTCATGATACTAGATTTGTTTTGTGTGATTGCATAATAAATGCCATGTTCTAGGTGGTTACAAATGTAGGTGTTTGTTTATTGGCCCCACTTTCCTGTAGCTCAAACAGTAGAGTGTGGTGCTTGCAACACCAAGGTTTTGGGTTTGATTCCCAGAGAAAGCAAGAACTGATTAGAATGTCAATGTGTTCCTTGAATGTAATGTAAGTCGCTTTGGATAAAAGTGTCTGCCAAATGGAGAAATGTAAATGGCCCAAGCAAAAATAAAAAAAGTTCAATCACTTAAAAAAAAAAATGAAATAGTACATCTTAACAAGCCAGGCAATTTGGGAAGCATAATATTTAAAAAACTGTGTGACCATGAACAAAAGCCTGAGGGTATTACATTTTCTGGAAAACATTTAAGGCGATAGACAATGATCATTGCCTGCTTTACCTTCTCGCTAAGCTCAGACAGGTCCAGAGTCTCTAGTTGTCCTGCCAGGTTGTCCAGTTTTGTGGAAAACTCCTCCTGCCTTTGAGTGAACTCTTCTTTGGTCTGGTTCATCAACTCCTCTGTTTCTGTCCGCAGGGTGGCAGACTGATTGACCAGGTTGTATGGGTCACTGGTGGAGGCATTGGCACGGGCCTCCGCCTTCTGGGACTGCTCGTAATATCGACTGATGCTGGCTCTAGCCCCTGTTGACCAAAAAAGATTGGTGGATTGATGGTCAAGAAAAGTGTTTTACAACATCTTGAGTGATGATACTCACCTCGAATGTCTGAATTCTTCACAAACTCCACCTGGTCCTGCAGGTCTTTCACCGTCTGTTCCAGTTTCTGAGCTTCTTCTTTAAGGGAGTTTAGTTTGGTGTCCGTGCTGTTGTTTTCAGATGAGATCTCGGACAAGGTCTCCTCTGTCAGGTTAAGGTTGATGTTCATTTCAGCCATCAAAGCACTTTAGAGGAAAAAGATTAACCTTATGAGAAGAGTCAAAAATGATCTCTCAATGTGAACTAATAAGAAGGATCTGCACTTGTTTCCACTTCCTAAGCAAGGACGTAACTTACGTAGCTTGTTCGAGAAGTCCCTGGATCTCGGTTAGAGGCTGAGTGGCTGGATTCTGGGCCAGGATGTTACGGATTGAATTGGCACTGCTTTCAATGTTATTGATGGTGACCTGGTAGGGTCCAGTAATGCCAGTGGCTTTGATGGTATTGACCTTCTGTACCAGTCTATGGGTCTGATTGGTGAGGTCGCCTACAATGACATCCCACTCGGCAAAGCACTGAT
Organism: Rhodeus uyekii; assembly: GCA_037043235.1. NCBI lineage: Eukaryota > Metazoa > Chordata > Actinopteri > Cypriniformes > Acheilognathidae > Rhodeus > Rhodeus uyekii. The sequence continues at coordinate 5,144,474 of JAWRVZ010000003.1, forward strand.
GGCAGCGCTCACACTGTGGGAAGTCGCCCATGTAGCCTCGAGCGCACGCGTCACATCGGGGTCCGGAAACACCCTCCATACAAACGCAGTGACCTGTGGCCTTGTTGCACTGCTGCTCCGCGATGCCTCTTGGGTCACAGTCACATGCTGAACAAATATACATGAAATATAAAGTTTAAGTACAGTTAGTATCGGTAATTATAAACATTAAAAGCATGTTAGGTGAAAAGTGCTTCACTAAATCTGAATTTCAAGTAAATTAATCCTAAATACATTTACATTTATGCATTTGGCGGACGCTTTAATCCAAAGTGACTTACATTGTATTCAACGTACACATTGACATTCATATCGGTTCTTATAGTTAAATAGTAATCACAAAGGCACATAAAATTGCTAAAAGGGAATTCAAAATATTAATAAAAACTATAAAAAGTATTCAAATAATACCAAAACAATGCTGGTCTAACATTAGCACAATGCTAAGCTATGCTAATACTAATGCTAAGCTAACAAATGCATACGCTAAGCATACAAGTAATTACTAAGAAAAAGTTATATAATTAATTTATGAATAACATGTATAATAAAAGCATTGGTTAAATGGTAAATTAGTAATTGCTTGGCTATATTTCTCCAGACTGAGACTACAGAATAAGACGAATATAAGGAAAATGAAAGTCTGAAAGGCTGAAAGAACTAAAACAAAAAACCTGTGCAAGATGTTTAAGGTAATAGTTCATTGACTGGAATTCTATGTCAACAGCTGCAAACTTTGAGATACTGTGACCTTTATTAGGCTGGAGTGATTGAGTCAGGGAGGGCAGGTGGGAGTGGAAGCATGAAGAAAAAGACTGTTTACCCACTTCAGTGCTGCACTGCTAGTGTCGCTTCAGTGTTTGAGAACAAAAGGCAGAGACTGCCCACAATGACAGACGAGACACTTAGCAAACACCGTATCGGGAATGACCTAACGTGCGGCTCTTAAACAAACACATTCATCCACAGGAAATTCTGTTTCAGTAACAACCTTGTTAACCTTCATCTAGACCTTTTTCACCGGAACAAATGTTTAGCATTACAAGAATCTGAAACTTGTTTCTATTCGTTCAATTCGACAATCAACATTTGCATTCTTGCGTTCTTCCAAAATCGAGTTAACAACCTCTCTGTTTACTGTACACCACACAAATAGACCTTATTCACAGCAGTGCCATCTTTTATTTTTTAACAGGAATGAAAGTGGGGCTGTGAGGGATGGACATGCATTTCTTCAGTGAGTTTTACTGTTATTCAATGGGTTTTTGGATTGTTCTGCAGACGAAACACTGCAAAAAAAATCTTTCCAAGAAATTTCAGTAGACAAAAATCTCTAGACAATCCCTTTTAATTCCTTTATTATCATTATAATTATTTATGAAATAATATTTGGCATTAGAGGGCAGAAAAATTATCCTGCCTAGGTTGGTTGGTAGCTCATTAGGATTTGGAACAAAGCCTATGTCTGTCTGGGTAAAAAAGTAACCAAGAATTCAGGACAATACATGTGACACATTAAATACGTGAATGGGGACCCTGTCTGGGACAGTTAGATTACTTAAAACACATTCCAGCGAGTAGTGATTACACACACATTCCACGGGAAAAGACTCCTTCACCTAAGGGCACTAATGCATACAAGGAACTAGAGATAGGGAATTATCTCAGAGGTTAATCCCTGCTATTATCCAGGGGGGCTCAGGCGGCACCAGGGGTATTTCTTGTTGGGACAATGCTGTGAATGTGACCCCTGGAGATTGCGACAGGCATGAGAGTTTTTGTGATGGTGATTTTGTAGTATTTACACTTTTACAACAGACAAAAACGCAAGGACATGACTTTACTGTCTAAGGAACGGCATTTTATTGTTTAAAGCTGGCTTGAGAATTAAATGAACCTTTTAAAATTAGGCCTAAAATAAACACGGTTCTTGAAGACTGAATGCAATGCGTTTGTGTACTCAGCAATCGTTTACAGACGTATATGGCTGTAAATCTTTAACATCTCACACGCCAGTCAAGAAGAGGGACCACAGTCTCCCAGCCTAAAGCCCCCTCGAGGTACGTCTGTAATAACAAAGTCCATTTTACTGCTGTTAAACATTCATGACGGTGTTAACAAGCTCTCGGAAATTATCCCTTAAAAAATGCACCACCATCTGGGTTAGTAATGTATTTGCCAGATTTGTGTACCCAGTAACCAGCCATGAAGATCCTATTTCTGTCAATACATTAAATCCTAAACCAACTAAAGATTTCAATACATTCTAATCTAACAGTCAGTAGTTTTTTATTCACAAATATAGTTTTACATGGTTGTCCGATACAGGAATGTATGTATACTTTCCATGCATATAATGTTATAGTAAAAATGCATTTTAGGAGGAAACTTCAGTTCTCCGTCCAGCTATCATTCCTTCCACAAGAGCTTTTAGAGTTAAAGTGTCATTCAACAACATTTTACCAAATTTCTTTGACTGGTTGACTAGTGTATTTCTCAGAAGCAAAATATATAAATGAACTTTTATGCATTTACCTTTTATATTCAAGATATAAATGTGAATATATACATGTATGTGAATATATACATACATATATATATGTACATTTACGAACTGCCATTAATCAATCTGACAGCACTAATATAAAATGTCACCTATATAAGCTATAATAAAGAGCTTGATCTCTAAACTTAAAAACTCTAAAACTGAAGTTCCAGAACAGATTGCTTGCAAATCAGTTAAACTACAACCTAAAAACTATTTGGGCAAATCAGATGTTGTTGTACAAAACTTAAAGCTTGGGATTTCACAACTAGTGAACTGGTATTTAAGAGGAAACCACATAAAGCACAGCTCAAGCTGAACAAATGCTCAGTCCTGTGAGGGGAGGGGGAAGAGCATGATGGGGGCGAGTCAAGAGAAGGGTTATAGAGGGGATACTGGATCTTAGAGGAACACAGGGGGCTTCCTGCTCCATCAGGGCTCTCCAAACAAACTGAGGCGAGTGGGGGTGGAACAGATCTCTGTTAGCAGACTGATTTTCTGCTCAAAGAGAGTCCAAAAACATGCTCTGCTAAAGGCCAAATGGCCAAAATGGGTTAATAAAGCATTTCATTTCCTTCATCTCACTCCAAAAAGGACTCAAATGTAGCATACAAGTGTCTGTGTGACTTATGCAGGTTTGTTATTCACTGAAACTCTTTCAGCAAAATGTTGATGGTATGTAATATTTTACATACATCACCCTTGATTATCAGCTGTTAACTGGGCAGAGAATGTAGTGTTGATTAGAAATGCTTCACAACCATCTTGAAGGAGATCAGTGGATAGTCGAGTGGATAGTCCTGCCAGAAGCACTTTTCTTAATAGCACCAGAAAATTCTTCATCAAGTTCAAATAGATTTTTAAAGATATGGTCTGCACAGCCACGAATGCAGTCAGAGAGAGGACAAAAACTCTTTTCTGTGAAAGGGTACTGAGTCAGGCCCAATAAGGGGAAAGCCCACGAATACAAAGGTGCATTGTGGGAATAGAGAGAATATTGCGAGGCTTCGACAGATCCCCCCACAAGCTCGTCATGGTCACGCACATCTGGGGCAAATCAAAGAGTGAGCAGAGGGCTTTTCCATTCTGCTACACATTCCTACAAAACTGGGTTGCCTACAGCTTTTACTTTGTATTTTACAAAGCTTTTACACAGTATTGGCAGAACTCACATTTGCCGTGTTTCCACTGTCAGGAAAATTTGTTTAGTTGTGTTAGTTGGGATTATTTAATGTTCAGCAGTGATCATTAAATTTAAGGTTTACTTTTGTTTTTTTATTTTACCAAATTTACCGTGTGAGTCATTCTGAAGAAAAAAAAGTCAACAGACTACTGAGACTAATTTACTTAGAATAATTTAATGATAACAAAATTTACTTTAAAAATAAATAAAGGATTTTTATTTTTTTGCTAGTTTGTCACACTTAAATGTTTCAGATCATCAAACAAATTTAAATATTAGTCAAAGATAACATAAATGCAGTTTTTAAATGAAGGTTATTATTATTAAGGGAAAACAAAATCCCCCAAAAAATCCAAATACACATGACCTTGTGTGAAAAAGTGTTTGCCCCCTAAATCTAATAACTGGTTGGGCCACCAACTGCAATCAAGCGTTTGGAATAACTTGCAGTCTTTTACAGTTGTGGAGGAATTTTGGCCCACTCATCTTTGCAGAATTGTTATAATTCAGAAATGAACTGCGTTTTCAAGGTCATGTCACAGCGTCTCAATAGGATTCAGGTCAGCTTTGTATATAAATAAAATCATTCAAAACTTTGGGGTCAATGTTTTTGAAAGAATTCTCTTATGGTCACCAATTTTTTATTTGATTAAAAAATACAGTAAAAACTGTAATATTATTACAACTTAAAATAATTGTTTTCTATTTGAATAGGTTTTAAAATACAATTTATTCCAGAATTTTCAACACCATTTCCCCAGTGTTCAGTGTCACATGCTGATCTTATGCTGATTTGATGCTCAAAAAAATTCATCATCAATATTTAAAACAGTTGTGCTGCTTAATGTTTTCGTAGAAACCGTAATACATTTTTCATCAGGAATCTTTGATGAACAGAAAGTTCAAAAGAACAGCATTTATTTAAAATAGAAATCTATAGTAACATTATAAATATATTTACCGTCGTGTTTGATCAATTAAATGCATCCTTTCTAAATAAAAGTATTAATTTCTTTCAAAAATTTTATTGACCCCAAACTTAAAATTATACTATAAGCAATATACTACAAATAATGATATAAATAATATTAGAACCAATAACGGAGGAGCATTATAAATGTTTTTACAGTCACGTTTGATTAACTGAATGCATTCTTGCTGAATAAAAGCATCAAAAAAATCTTACTAACCGCAAAGATTTAAAATGGTAATGTACATAATATAATATAAATTCAATAATTTTTAAACTCAATCATATAATAGCCTAATTATACCAATATATAACAAAATAATGCCAGGAGAAATATTATTGAAGTTAAATGCATTGTAAATGCTATTTTGGGTTGTAAAGGATAATCGTTTTTAACTGGGTAATTTAATGCACTAATACTTTTAATTTTTTCTGAACTCACCGTGGCATTTGACCTCAGGGTTCCCCCAGAACAGTTCTCGACACTCTCGGCAGGTTCTGCCACCGAACCCAGGTTTACAAGAGCACTGGCCCATAATCTACAGCACAGAAGATAAAAAAACACAGATTAATCCATCTGAAAAATGTATACTAAGGAAGTAATAATAAAATAATAAAACTAAATGTTACTATCCCAAACATGCCATAACTGTGAATGTGGTCTAACCTCATTACAGGAAGAGCCAAAGGAATGGTTGAGGTCGCAGTCGCAGGCCTCGCAGCCTTTCCTGCTGGCCATGTTCCAAGTGTCCGGGGCACACTGATCACAGTGCTGGCCCACCACATTGGGAAGACACTGGCACTGCCCGCTGTTTAAGTCACAGTTGCAGTTACCCTGAGAGGGGCACGTCTCCTCGGTAGTTCCCAAATGATTACAAACACACTCTGGGAAAGAAAATCACATGGATTCAAATCCGTACTTACACTAGATGCACAATACATACGTTTTTCAATAACTTTTTAATAGTTTTTTTCTATACTAGTAAAAAAGCCTCTTTCCCCGCCATTGACGGAATTTTCCGGCAATCCATATATTCACTCTTATAAAGTAGGGAGCGCTACTATACCGATAGAGTGCAGAATATCCGGATCAAAACTGCCAAAGAATTAGCAGAAACAAGCGATCGAATCAAAGAAACTAGAAAGCAAGCAAGCCATTTTTTTTAAATTGGTGCCAATTGTTTAAGCCTCCAATACTACACTAATAAACTTTTATGAAGAAATAGCTTATAACTGAATGAATCAACAGCCCATTGGCTAATCTTCAACATGTTTGCTCTAAAACATTAGTTTTGTAGAGTTTACACCCAAAATAAAACGCCGTTTTATAAGAGAAGTCACGAACAATTGCACCACAGGTACTTTTCAGTTTACTGCACTTCTCATTCATTTCTATAGTATCCGTAAACAGTAATTGTCTGTCACACAATTCTGAATGAAATTCAATGACATCAAGGCTGTAATGTGATTGGTTATCAAGGCACACGTGATCCAGGTGAACCGCTGTCTACAATTGTTGAGCAATGGACTTTCATATCTCCCAATAATAAGACCATTTCTGATAGAACACTGCTTAAGCATATGTAAAACAATGCGATCATTAAACATTAAGCAGCATATAATTAAAAATGCCTAACATTACTGAATGAAACGTCGGCCCAGGATGAGTTATAGGACTGTAAAGCTTTGGGGGTGTTGATGGACTCCATCTATGTTTTAATGATCGTTATGTTTCCAATCAAGTCTTTTAGAAAATATACAATTTTGTTCAAAACGTTGTTGTTTTTTAACATGCGTACACACGTTCAAGTGAATCAAGGATTATTTTTGTTCTTTGTTCTGTTCTTTTTATATTTTGTATGTTTAGAAATTCATCAAAATATTCTTGGGTCATGACATTTTCAAAAATGCAGACACACAAAAAAAATGCTGGTGGGGAAAGAATTAGACTAGACTTTAACTTTTCAATTGTACATCATTGTTTTAAATAAAAAAATATGCATTAATTGGCCATTGTATTGGCAATAATAATAGTTGGTATCACCCAAGATTTCTATATCAGTGAATAACTAGTTTGTACCACAATTTTCTATAAAAACTTACTTCTGCAGCTCTGAGTCAATGCATTGCCGTAATAACCAAGCTTGCAACGGTTGCAGCCCTCGCCCTCCGTGTGGTACAGGCATGCGAGACAGGCACCCGTGCGGGCGTCACAGGACCCCGGGTCCGTCATGTCAATGTTGCTATTGCACTGGCAGGGCCGGCATTCTCCGCCCACCTCTTGTGGGTTTCCGTAATAACCAGGGGCACACTCTTCACACCTGGCACCTATGAGCGACATGAGAGGAGGTGTGTTAAATTACAGCTTTCACTACTAAAAAATTACATATTGCAAAAAAAATTGCATAAGGCATAACAGGACAAAACATCACCATGTTCTTTGACATACACTACCTTTCAAAAGGTTGGTATTTTTAAGATTTTTTTTTATAAAAAGTTAAACAAAATTAGAAAATAAATGGTCTGCATTTTCTTTCCCCCAGAAATTCAGTGAAAATAATATTATTGTTAAATACTATTACAATTTAAGATAACTTTTTAACTTTTAAATTACTGCAAAGCTGATTTTTCAGCATCATTCCTCCAGTCTTCAGACATATGATCCTTCAGAAATCATTCTCAAGAAACATTTCATATTATTCTTAATGTAGAACACAGTTATTTTAAATGGTAACAATATTCCACAATGTTACCTTTTTACTGTATTCTTGATCAAATAAATGCAGCCTGAGTGAGCAGAAGAGACTTCTTTCAAATACCTAAAAACTCTTCAAAAGTTTTGAACTATTCTAGCGTGTGTCATGATAAAGGAAATCTACAGTGCTCTTGACAGATGCTGTTATAAATCAAGTGAGACAACTGGTGTTTACCTTTATATCCCTGGTTGCAGATGCAGAACACCTGGTTGGAGTCAAAACTCTTATAACATGCAACAGAGAAATGTCGGCCGCTGCCGGGACCGTTGGGACACATGCAAGGGCGGCAGTGGTCTCCAGATCCCAGGACAGGGTCACCGTAGTAACTGTCCAAACACCTGCGGAAGTGATTTGATGAGTAAAATCTTAAATGTCAACTCATAAATTTGAACAATGAAAACAGTAATTAACCTCTCGCAGTGGTGGCCGGTGGTGTGGTCTCTGCAGGACAGACACTGTCCGGTGTGAGAGTCGCACTGCTCAGCGTGGCCATTGCAAGTGCAGGGGCGACAGTTAGGGAAACCCCAATGTCCAGGCAGACAGTGCTCACACTGCCGCCCATACGCTCCGAGAATACATTCACACTGACCGGTGGCCTCATGGCAGAAAGAGTGGACAGAACCTTCAGGACTGCAATCGCATGCTAAATAACAAGAGACCAGAATTACACTTGTGAAAGGCATTTTAGGAATCATCTACACATCAATATTCGATACCATGGGGGATACTGCCATATATACTGCCATGTGTGTATAATTTGTTATTATCTCATAATGTTTTGATAATTTGGTTGCAATAGCTTACACACCCAACTGGGAGATTTTATTTGAACTACATTTACATTAAAAAAGACAAGTAAACAGTCAGTAATAAAATAAGAACAAATAAATTGCAAACAATAGCACAAATAAGTGCAATAGAACAAAGAAAAAAAAAATATTTAAATTTTTCAGGTAGGTCAGGTAAAACATAATACAGAAATGAAAGCAATCAAATGTAAAATAACACTGGATAGTTTTCATTGTACAGTTGAATACAGATTAATGCTTAAAATTAAAGAGTGGTTTTCTCTTTGTCTTTTGTTCTTTGATTAACATGACAGAAAGCAGCAGGTTTATTAGGCTACTGTCACTTTAAGAGCTTATGCAAGCTTATCCAATATGCTGTTACATAATATGCATTTTCTAACAATAATTTGGTGAAATTAGTGAAATAATATACAATACAATGTCTATTCAACTAGAGCGAATAGGACGAGTGAGTGAGAGTCAATTTGGAGAACAGAGAACAGAGTGCAAGAACGCTTGGAACCATTTCAGTGTCAATGCATATCGAAATATTGATATTTTTAATAACACTACTATAGACAAAAAAAGGAACATGGTCCTTTTTCAGAGCGTGATGATGCGTTTCCACAGTTATTAACCATATTAATATAGAAAATGTAATTATTTTATAAAGGAATGTACACAACATAATAAAACACTATTCTTTGTGTTTTATTACCTTGGCATTAAATTTCACTTCAGTGTGAATGTTTCTGATACCAGATATGAGGGAGTGACAGCAAATTTGACATTTTTCTTTTTACTGACCAATGTAACCAATCTCTCAATATTTTTCCCTCGTTTGCAAAGTTTTATTTTACTATTAGAACAAATGGGATTGCACATTTTTTTAAAATATTTGTTGTATTTCCTGTTCACTACTATAGTAGTTTATCGAACCCTAGAAATGTGAAAAGAGTGGCAAGTCATACTTACGCCTGCAGCCTTGCGGCCCAAAAAGGAAGGTAGACGGGGCGCACTTGTCACAGTTCCTGCCTACCACGTTGGGGCGACACTGGCACTGCCCACCGTTCGGGTCACAAACAGTGCTGATAGAGCCCTGTGGATCACACTGGCAGGCTGAGAGAAACAGAAAAAAAGAGAAACATAACTTAACTTGGTCAATATTAGTTTTTGGGGTTTTTTTTACAAATCAGGATTGATCTTTTCTCTGCATTCTCAAGATAGACTCATTTATTTTCTTTAATATATAAAAAAAAATTTAAACAATGATAATCAGTTTATTGAAACGGACAACTAAATAAACTGAACTAATTGATCACACCAACTGCAAACCCATTTTACTGCTAAAGTTTAAATCAATAATAATAAATAACAGCTTTGTTACAATTAGGTAACAACAGGGTAGATTTGTCTATTCAAATGTAATGTAGTTTGATACCGTTTATTCAAAAACTATCACTAATCTGCCATTCAGTGTAATATACTGTTCTGATTAAAACATTATCAGATCAGTTAAATATTTAAAAAGATTGTGTCTTTAAATAGCTTCAATGTCCCTATTCGTCAAAGCACAACCTTGAACTATAGCCTACTTTTTTTGTAGCCTGCAGGAGTTTTACTTAGTTTTTACATTATCTACCACACAAAGCTTTGCAAGTTAGTTTCAAAGCATCTTAAAGTATGACTTGAATATGTCTTTCTAGTTGTAGTCTGTTAATATGTGAAAGTGAACATTTTAAATTTGAGTCAGCAAAGCCTTAGTTCTGATTTATGCCTCTAGCCATGTCTTTTGCTTTTCTTCTTGCCCTGACAGTGGATGAAATTGTAAAGCCTCAGACAGGAAGTATGTAAGGCAGTATAATTATGCCTGAGGCCCCGTTACAAGCTATGACATGAGGCAGGAAAGCACCTCTGCTGAGAGACAGCCGACGGAGGAAAATGAAAGCTGAATGAACGATGACAGATTAAAGACTGTCAGGTCTATCATAAAGGGAAAAGGGGATGCTTATGTGATTAGAGAATGGAGCCAATGTCGTGCGGTGATGACAGAGTGAGCATCTATACGTGTGCTCTTTAAACAGAGGAAAGGATCTTCCAGATCAAGTCAAATTTCATAATACAGAATTGTAGCAAGCTAAGAATTCAAACTAATCATTTGAATTTGTGTAGACGTACCTTTAACTCCCTGGTGCAGAAGAGCCGACACACTGAAGATGTAATTTTTGCAGATATCTGTCATGGGGGTTTTCACCACTGCTTGGCTGTTCTCCAAACAGCGGTAGCGCTGGAAGGTTTCCCAGGCGCTGTTGGTCATCACATCCCCACCCTCTGATACAGACCCAGAGCCAGAGAAAATATCCAGGTTTTTGCAGTGTGGCATGAGGACGATCTGAGGGAAAGGATTGCAATCAAACGATCAGCATTTGAGGATTGCAATGCGATTGAGACTGTCTGTTTTGAGGGTAAAAGAAGGAGCCTACCGAGTCGATGAGCGTGTATGGCGACTGCATATCGCTGAGCGCCGAGTATAGAGACAGACTCAAGCGCACAGTGTAGTTCAAGCCTTCTTCAAAACATACAGGCCTGGGCAGCACCACATACCTGGTGGGTAAAACCAAGAGAATTCACTTTCTCAACACTCAAAGAGTGAGCTGCCTTCTAAACACAGAAATGTAATGTTCTTTGGCATAGTTGCACGGTCAAAAACAGGTAGATTCAATAGGAACCTAAAATTTCACATGGGAAAGATTGGGAGATTTTCCCATGCAGATTTTGGAGAAGCTGGTAACGTGAATTGGCCGCATTGAGCTTTGCTTCATACATTGCTACACTATCATAGACCTTTTTTGGCACGCCACATTTAGCCTAAATTTCGCCAGTGTGAATGTTACTGAAGTTACAACTCGTAATGACTGAGACATAGGCAGGGCCTCTGTGCTAAACAAAGAGACTCCGCTCACAATTGATTTCAAGGGCTTTTTGCATTAGCATGTTGCTAAGCTAACAGCTTGATATAAGACTAAAAATTATTTCTCCAATTAGATTATGTTACTTTTTATTATTATATTTTGAATAAAATAAATCTGTACTCAAAATGTCTATGGATTTGCGGCAATACATTGCATTCTCTATAAAGGATACATTAGATCCTGCCTTAAAATTTGTGTAAAATTAGCATAATGTTGCTCATTACCATTAGCGTTACATTTAGCGTTACATTACATTACATTAGCGCAACTGACACTGTTGGGTCACGTGACAGTAACAACACATTACGAATTTCCTTTATACTACATACATTCATAGTATAGAATGCACTTTTTTACGGTCGCAAAGTAAATTCCAATATAGTACATGCTTAGACAGTATGCGATTTCATCAACATACCTAGATCCAGGATGCAAAGACACCATCTGGTTGTCATCATCAGGCATTGTGTTGGCACATCGGCTGTCGGCTGTAATGACGTGAGGCCTCATGACAGTCATCAACACTTCTTCCCACTGCTCTGGCAGCTACAGATCATGAAAGAGCAAAAAGATGAGGTGATGTCTGCTTGCCCATTTAACTCAAGAGAAGACTGATGCAACATGTCCCAACTGATTTTAGTTGGACATCCCTAATCTTATGTCAATACGAGTATTATACAATGTAAATAATACAAAGCAATTGTAGAGGAATTGTAGTCACCTGAGGTTCATATCGGATGATGATGTCATACTCCATAGAGTAGGGAATGTTGTCAATGCTGAATTCAAGATAGGCACCTTCGGGAACGTTCACAAAACCAATGCCAGTCCAAGTAGGGGATCTGTCCTGAGGGTGGGTTCTTGGGACAACGGTCACACCCTGCAGAGAGACAGAGAGAAATTTGGATCAACCATTGGGTCAAATGAGGACTTTCATATATGGGAATAATGAAGAAACCTACAGGTCCAAACTTGGCATCCTCTGCTTCGTATGTGTAGTGGTCCAGAGCGATGAAGTAAAAACCAGATTCCACCTGGTCGCAGCGCCTGCCAAACATGTGCTCACGACACTGACACTGGCCCGTTTCAGGAGAACAACTGGTGGAAAAAACGTCAAGAGGTGGTTTAGATGGTTCGACTGAAAGGTCTGGAGAAAAATAGCTCAGGAGGAAACATTCAACGCTGACACACACACACATTGTCAAGATACAAAACCTTTGAAAAACGGCACCCAGCTGATTGCTGGACAGTGGTTAAAGCCTGCCTTTGTAAATCATGTAAATTAAGTTTTCTTATTGGATGATATTGCAGGTTCAGAGCTTAATCTGGAACTAAGAAACATTCTTTTTCATTGCTATTTCAGGCCTCCTGCCAGTAGTTTCTCAACAGGCTGATACAAATTATTAGAAGGACAGTGCAGTAGGAGTAGAAAGTAAGTTGTAACAAATTCTAAAGAAAATGTGAGTATTTCTGCAGTTTTTGACGAGGTAAATGTAAGACTCTTTAATGCCTTTTAAAGTCCATTATGAAGTCCTCTCACGTTCGTTCACATTCAAAAAGTATGAAAAAGAATTACTTCTAAAGTAAAAAAAACAACAACTTCACATTCAACATGATCATTCAACTGAATATAACAATACAGAACTGTGTGTAATCAAGGGATTGATCAAATAAAATAAGAATTAGACCCTGGTTAGCACACACACCACATCACGACACACTTCCTGGGTGTGCTAAATAAATTCTTATAAAATATACTAAATTCTATCTGCACTGTACAGTTTGCACAGTGATTGTTGGTTTCATGAGGTGTTTAGATAATTTTAAAAAGTCATGTTAACTTCATAAACCAATCAATATCCAATCTTATTTAAGACATTTTAAGGCCTAAAATTCAGATTAGACTTTTTAAGGACCTGCAGAAAACCTGCATATTTTACCAATTTATCATCATACACTGATCTGATCGTTTAGAAAAGTAATTATCTGAAGCAACATTAATTAAGGTATCATTCAATGTCCATGAATTATGCAACAGCTTACAAAATATAAGGTAGTGCTGTTACTGTTAACCAAAAATATAAAACATTATTTCGGTAAGGGATTTAAAGCAGAAATAAAGTCACTGGTTTTACTCACTGGTTGTTGATTGCGCCACCATGATCACAGTCACATTGTCTGCAGCCATCCATGTCGTTACTGAGACCCCAGTGCTGAGGCTATGAGAGAGAGAGAGAGAGAGAGAGAGAGAGAGAGAGAGAGAGAAGCTTGTTAAAAGGCCATTTTAACACCACAGGTTTTATGATAGACCTCACAAGAAGCAAAATGTAAACAGCAGTTCTTAAAGGCAAGAGATCATCATAGAAAGCTAGAGATCTGAAAACAATTAGATGTATATTTAATACAAATGTAATCATTTAATTTAATACAAACTATTACACTATAACACTATAGTTAAAATCAGGGCTATTGGAACACTGATCAAGTACTGGCACAAACTCGTCCTTGATTCTGATTGGTTAAGCCACATTTTGCATGTAAATTACTCAAACATACACCTGTGACCTCATTACATCAGTGTTACTGCACCACTAAATATTAAAATTAATGTTTTTGGACTAACTATTTTATAAAAGCAATACACCTTGTGAAGTTGCTCCGTGTCGTGTCTAACATCCCCCTTAATCTTTTCAAAATTCACTGTCAGCCACTCATAATAAAGCAATAAGAACTTGCCATTAAAGTAAAATATTACTTTTTTAAATAAAATAATTTATTCCACAAAGGCATATTAATTGAATCATAAAGTAAGCAGAACACCCACCAGACACTGGTCACAATTCCTTCCGGTAACCAAACGTTTACAATAGCAGTTCCCTGAGTCTGTATCGCATGGGCTTCCACCTGGAACTGTCCCCAAAGCGCTGCAGGTGCATTCTGGGTAACAACAACACATGTACAGCTTTCTTTAGAGTTATTTGGATTTTTCAAAATCATTTTCACATTGACAAATGATCTGGATTTAGACTGATTAGTCGCTTTATTGTGAGGCATCAACATACGCTGGCATCCCAGAGAGTCGTCGCTGAGTCCATAATGGCCCTGTTTGCACTGGTCACAGCGTTCTCCTTCCACATTAGGCTTACAGCGGCACTGACCCGCAATCAGCCCGAGAGAAACGTCTGTCAGCGGATCACAAACTCCGCCGTTAAGAGAGCCAACCGGATCACAGTTACAGGCTGGGGGGAAAAAACAACAGACAGCATACTTAAAGACAATGGGTGGAACTGTGGACAGCTGGAAAAATGAAGCCATGCTAGTCCTTATGGTATCTATCTATCTATCTATCTATCTATCTATCTATCTATATATATATATATATATATATATATATATATATATATATATATATATATAAAATACAGTAAGTTTGGTAAAACTGTCTAGTACAAAGTTCATCGTTTAGCAGTTCTTCTCACACAACAAACTATAAGTAACACTTCCCAATACAATTTAGTTTGTTAACATTAGTTAATGCATTAACAAACAATTAACCATTTTAAGGCAGTAAAGATACAGATGTTACAAAAAAATTGTATTTCAAATAAATGCTCTTGTTGTAATCTTTAATTCATCAAACAATACTGAAAAATGTGTATTATGGTTTACACAAAAACATATTAAGCAGCAAATACAGTTTTTAAAATGGATAATAATAAGAACCATTAATAATAATTGAGCCCCGATAACGATTTATAATATTTGTGCACCAAATCAGCATATTAAAAATGTTCCTAAAGGACCATGTGACACTGAAGACTGTATCATCACAGGAATAAATTACATATTATTTTGCTATATTGCAATAAACTTTTCACAATCTTTTTACTGTATTGTTTTTATCAAATAAATGCAGCTTTGATGAGCATGAAAACATTTTTAAAAAGTATTCCAAACTTTTGATATGTGTTCATTCATGTTTGGTCATAATACATTAAACAATGATAATTCATACTTGAAATGTTATAAATGTATGTAGAAATTCTAGAAATAGTTCATGTTAATAATTGGATTAAAATGAATTCATCTTATGTAAACTGTTACCACAGTTTGATTCACAGACCGCCTTTCTGCGTTGTGGTCACAGGGTTAAAACTAAAAACCTCAGTCACCACAACAAAAGAGGAATGTGAAACCTTAGAAGCGTGTGCTTTGAAAAAGGGTGGAGCTTAGCCGTTTAGTGACGGATTACTTCAAAGTCCAGGTGCTTCTGCTACCAAAATCTGCACAAGCAGAGATGAACAAAGGAACAGCTGAACCAGACTCACATCACAAACTAGACCAGACAGGTAGAGGGGAAGCAGCCGTTTGAACGGGGGGGAAAAGCTCAGAGGAAATGACAGGAAAGAAAATGAGAGGGGACACGTACACTCGCAGATGTTGGGGTCGCGGATGCCTTTCTCGGGATGTTGGTAGAAGAACGGCTTGCACTGCTCGCACTTGTGACCCATGGTGTTGTGCTTGCAGCCGTCGCACACGCCACCGCTCACGTTACCTGAGGCCTGAAACACGGCCATGTCGAAATGGCAGGAATCAGAGTGATGATTGCAGTTACACTCTGTAAATGCAAAGAAAATGTTTGTGAGATAATGCAGATGATGACAGATCATGCAGTAACAATTGCACAACAGACTACAACAGTGTTGTTTAGAAACTAAGATGCAGTAAAATTTGTACAATAAAGAACTACAGTGTGGTTTTTTAAACTATAATGCAGTAAAATTTGTATAATAAAGAGCCATAATGTTTTTTTTAACTGTAATGTAGTAAAAATTTCTACAGCAAAGGACTATAAAAATGTTGCTTAAAAATTTAATTGCAGTAAAATTCGTTCGCAGTAAAATTTGTACAAGAAAGAACTACAACAATGTTGTTTAGAAACTAAGATGCAGTAAAAAAATTACAATAAAGAACTAGTGTTTTTTAAAACTAATGCAGTAAAATTTGTATAGTAAAGAGCTACAACGTTTTTTTTACTGTAATGCAGTAAAATTTGTACAGCAAAGAACTATAAAGATGTTGTCTAAAAATTTCATTGCAGTAAAATTCGTACGCAGTAAAATTTGTACAACAAAGAACTACAACAATGTTGTTTAGAAACTAAGATGCAGTAAAAAATTACAATAAAGAACTAGTGTTTTTTAAAACTAATGCAGTAAAATTTGTATAGTAAAGAGCTACAACGTTTTTTTACTGTAATGCAGTAAAATTTGAACAACAAAGAACTACAACAATGTTGTTTAGAAATTTAAACCCAGTAAAATGTGTACAATAAAGAACTACAACAAAGTTGTTTAGAAAACTATTTTGTTAAGAGTTTTATTAAGAGGTACAATAATCTCACAAAACACGTTAGTAACGTATCAAAGTTAAAATATTGATATTGAGCAAATGTCATAAGATATTATAATGCAGAAACAAAAGTATTACAAAAATAACATCAACGTTGTTTAGAAACTGTCATGAAAAAAATTATATAACAAGGAATTAAGATAATGAAGTTTAGAATCTATAATGCAGTAAAATAAGGAATTTAACAAAAGGCGTAACACGAATGTTGAAATATAAAAGTGTCCATCCAAAGAAAAGACTTAGTTCTTCTTTTAAAAATAATTTGGTTTAACTTGGTTTTAAAAAAAGAACATTTTTATAGAATTTTCAAGAAAAGTTTAAATTTAATGACTCTAAACATGACAAGTAGTGTAAATATCAAGTAAAAAGTAATAGCATTAAAAATACACAATCACTTTATTATTATTTTAGTATTATTTTACTTGATTGTAACTAACCTTGTATCATGAAAGGTTATTTGTAGACAAATTTAATAGATCCTGACAAAAACTTGGCATGGTTTAATTGACCAATATGCAACGTAGCATTACGTACTTTTACAGGCGTTGGTGTTACGGCCCTCGGCGGGCCTCCAAGGCAGATCATGGTAAAAGTCCTGACAGAGCTCACAGTTCAGACCCTTGGTGTTATGATTACACATACAGTGGCCATGGACCTATGAGAAAAGCAGACATAATAATGATAGCCAATAACAAAACACTCCATCAAATTGGTACAATTTGGAACAGGATGTTTAAAAGCACCACAAAATATAAACAGAAGAGAGACAATTTCTTAGTCAGACCCTGAAATGTTTTGTGAAAAGCTTCTACACACAATAGAAACATAGATAAAAGATGCAGTTGCTCAGAACATACAAATCCAGCCATAAACCAGATGGCAGCAGGAAATGTTTATACTGGATGCATCTGGTCTACATTAAACAAACTCCAGCTCTGGCGCATACGCTGATCTAGACGCAGGCTATATGAGTTTTCAAAGAACTGCTTTGTATCTGGAGAAAATCTAGAGTCAGTTAAAAATGTATTGAGATGGAGATCTGGATGTATATGCAGTTCATTACTTTTGTAAGGGCTGAAACAGGCGCATCTCAGTTCAGACGAATTGTAAACTCTGGGGGCGGAAGACTAAACAGGAACCTCGTTCTTTTGGTGTATTTCATTTTTGGCTCTAAAAATCATTGATCTAAAACCGCAGAAACACATACCACAACTTCAAATGTAAAGGAAACAAAAGCAAAAAAGGTCTGTAAAAAAGACACTCAAACAAGAGCCTCTTGCGTGCATTTTCTCTGCCACATGATTATTTGCACTGTAAACTATTCAATAATGAAACCATGTGGCGGTCCACATACTTTCATAGTAATGTGAAACAGATCCAGACTGAATTAGCAGTAGACTGTGAGGGAAGTTCAAACGATTTCATTCCATGACAAACGCGTGTGAGATGTTTTCTTCAAATCAGAGGTTTAAAAAGCTACAAAAAGGTGTGCCGCTTTAAATGAGGCATAAATCAAAAACTACCTCCAATTAAATGTGTTGTATTTATCGCTCATTCATTCAGATATAATACCGCATGAAAGTGCTATTTTAAAGATTCCTAATTTTGTTTTGGAGGTCTCTCGCAACATGTTTACATGCATCAAAGGTCAAAAAAACGTTTAATTTTCTCATGATATGATATGAATTACACATTTTTCAATGATTCTCAAACGAATCATCTGAAGATTCCTTTCTGCAAGCAGCTCTGCTCTGATTGGTCAGATGACCAAGTCTGTTACAAATGGTCTACTTCTTACATCGCATGTAGGAAGCAGGTCAAGTAGTTTGCAGGCATTATGTAAATGTCTTATCTAGTGACGTAGAACCATAACGCAGTGAAACGGGAATTCATGACGAATTGTTTAGGTGGTTTTAGGTAACTTTTTCTATCGTGCCCTTACGACTTTACAACTTTGCAGAAAATTTACATTCACAAAGGGAATATTTTAAAAAACATAATAGGGGAACTTAACATTTTCTGAAAATTCATTCCATTTGCGATGTGATAAAAAGAGTTAAATGGAACTGGAATAGTGAACTATAAAACAAAATCTGACCAATCAGAGCAGAGTAGACTACTAAAAAGGAGGGGTTTAGCGACTGAATCCTTTATCGGGCACTGAAAGATAAGAAGTGATGCTGGCTGCAGCGTGTACTATAAAAAAGTGTTAACCTTGGATGCATGTAAACCTACTGTAGGAGACCTAAAACAAAACTAAGAACTTTTAAAATAGCATAATAGGGGCACTTTAAATGACAATAACAAATGGCTTTTGCATGGCGTGATAAAACTTACCATCCCCTCCACTTCCTCTCCAACTCCATCAACAGGAGCGCATTCAGATGCGTGTCCATAGCAAAAACAGTTTCCTCTGACCACCATGTCGTAGACTGAATAGTAGTATTTCTCCTTGATCTCCATACGCGAGTCCAGAAGGTTGTCCCCAAGAGTGTGCAGCCTAGTGAACTTCACCCTCAGATTAGTAATCTTTAGCATGTCTAAAGAAGGGGAACGTAAATTATAGAAAGCAAGAAGTTAGTAAACTTTTAGGCCACTTAACAAAGATGGATATGTTTTAAAGAAAAGGACACTGCTTGTTTTTCGTTTGTGTCCTTACTTTGGATTCTAGGGCTATAGGGATCATCAATCTTGAAGGCTGGATCCAAAACCCTAAAGATGACCTTCAGAACCAAAACAAGAGTCAATCAAAAAAATCCAGTGTTCAAGGAAGTATATACTAAAAGTGCAGTACATTTCCAGACACTTACCTCGCCCTCAGTTGAGGGTTCAATGTCAGAGTAGCGAGAATCGCAGATAACATCGTCTACTTTGGTCATGGGTCCTTGTGAGATGAAGGGGAAGGAGGTTTCGCAGTCATAAGCAAAGTAACGGTACACTTGCCAAGACTTGCCAAAGTCTGAAGAACGCTCGATCACCATGGCAGCTGGTCGAAACGTCTACATAGAGAGAGCACAATAGGACGTTGCAGACTTGGGATCAATACTTCCAATATTGATGATAATCCTGATTAAACATACATAAAATCAATAGTTTTCAATCAATAGTCAATCAATAGTTTTGGTTACACTTTATTTTTAAATGATGCTGTTACAATGTATTTACACAAATAAGTATTGAGTAATATTAATGATCAGGCAATGATTAGTTTATTAATTATACATAATTTATTAGTTATTAATATAGTAAGTGCATGTAATATGTAACTTGGTCACGTTTAACCATTGTTACCCATTTTTCAACTACTTTAATTTGATTAGCATGAAAAGTACAGTTTTGAAGCGCACCTCTGAAGTTTCCATCATGGAAAAACATTGACATTTATTATACATAGTTTTTGGGCCAATACAGTAAGTCGATAATTAAATTATAGCTATTGGCTATAAATAGATAACATAAAAAATTACACTGAAGTCAAATAAATAATTTTATATGCTAAAAGTGCTAAATGCTATCTTATACCAATGCATTTAAAAATGGATACTTATCTTGAAATTGGCTGAGGAATAAATTGTGAAAATAAATATTATAATAATAACTGACCAATATGATAGCGATATATCATCTAGCGTTCTATTTTTTGTTGTAGTGTGCTATTTTTATTCGTTACTACTTTATCTAGTTTGAATTATTTTAGTACATAAAATAAAACTAAATGAAAATGAGCAACAACTATATTTTTATATTTTATTTTCCGCCTATTTTATTTCAAGTAACAAAAACTATTTTTTTATGGTTTAAGTTAATAATAATAATAACCCTGATATCATCACTGGTTTAATAACTAGTAACTAATAACTAGCTGTTTAAATGTTGTTTTTTTAAGATATAATGTTAAATAGCTAGACATTGTACTGATAGAAAGATGTACAAAGTATATACGGTACTACAGCAAAAAACAGTGATGAACGTCTTTTCCTGTGCCATTTCACGCCAGTCGTTTAATCTCTTCTCTCTGATATCTTTTAATTGTACTGCTGAAGTGAGATCATGCCGAAATGTAATCTTTGGTGAAGCATTCTGAAGAATTCCATCAGTCTCAGTCGGTTGCACAGCTGGGTTTATCCCAGACCTCCCACGGCTCCCACACACTGAGCAACACTTCCCCTCCTACCCACATTCTCTCTAAATGACCCCAAATCTCACCTCAGCCCGGGGCTATGGCGACACCTTCCCCCTTAACACACATCACCAACTGACTGTGTCCCCTAAAGCACTTACTTTAAAGGTCATGATGAGGTGGGTGAAGTGGAACTCTGCCTCAAGGTTCAACTGGATCGTGACGTTCTCCAGGCCTGAGAGAGAGGGAAAGACATTTATTAATACACTTCCACAGAAGGAACTTTTTAACTTGTTAACTGCAGATACATTTTTAAAAATAAAGGCCCTTTATTGGCATTCAGTTAGCTTTTCTGAGTGGTTTAAGGTCAGAGATTTGCTCTGTCCCTACTGGTGAACCCCAGGGTTCAATTCTAGGCCCCTCACTTTTAGAACTGTACTTAGAACTTAGATTTATATCGACTCTAAGCCTGGTCAAAATGTTTCTTTCCTCTCACACCGCATTTTTCAGATTAAAAAAAGGGGATAGTGATAAGCCATGAGGTCATTCTTATTAGCACTCCTCATCAGATTTGGCTAACTTATTTTAAACATAAATGTCTCTGTTTTGGAGTCCCAAACTAAATGTAAAAAAATATAGGAGTTATTCTTGACTCGAATTTGTCTTTTGATCTGTATGTGGAATGTACAGACTTCCTTTTATCATATCAGAAATCATACTAGACTGTGCCCTATACTATCCTTTCCTGTGACTGAAAGGCTTATCAATACCTTTTGTTTTTTCTCGCATTGACCACTGCAATGCACTTCTTACTGGGGTTCCTTAAGCCTCACTTGACAAATTGCAATGTGTGCAAAATGTAGCTGCTATGTTAACTAATGGGACCTATTTGTAAAGCATTTTTTTTACATATTTTTTTTTTTTGTTTTACACAATTTTAACAGGAACATCTGCAGCTTGTACATTAAGAAGCAATGCACAATATCTCTAATAGTAATGCAGAACTCTGCTGCTCTATGGTAACAGTGCTTTTCTATTGGTCTATAAACATTAAAAAATAAATAAATAAACAGAGTTATATCTTTAATTAAGAAGGACTTCCCCCCTTTATTCCCAGGCCTTTGGTCCAGTTGGCAGCTGTATCTCTCATGGGTAAGTACTTCTCTGTCCTCTTACCACATGCTCTCTCCTAAACCATACATTCACAGGCTTCTCTGGTTGCATTCATGGTCCCTTGTTTCCTGTCCTGCTACATTTCACACTCCTCCACTGCGATAACCAGTAAATCCCTGCATTTCCATTTCCTCTGTCTGTTTATGTAATTGAGGAACATATGGCTATGAAACATAGAAAATGTACATTCTAACAGCTTGAAACAGCTGAACCTTCTCCTTCTGACTAAAAATGTTTCGGAACTCATCCAAGTGGCTTCATTAGTCGTAGAATAATGGGAATGTTCCAAGGTAAATTATTTATGCCTGTCGTACAGGAACCAGTTTTCAGCTAAAAACTGAAAAATTACTTATTTTGGCCGTTCATTTACATGACAACAAGGTTTTGGAACAGTAACATGAAAACTGGTTTCAAAATGTTTTTGAAAATAATAGCGTAATTTTATCTGTGCAATCTACAAAAATGTGAGGTGACATCATGTGCATGCGTAATGTTATCACGCTTATAAACTGAACATGTTTCCACATTGAAAAACTTGCCTTTTACCTCAAATCCGCATTTGTGTTTTCATGTATTCAAACTTGGGAAGATTGTGAAACTTGAGAACCACAAATTGAAAAGAACCAATTTGTTTGTGAATCACATAAGTTTAAGCCTAAAAATAAGAGTGTATGCAATAAAGATTTTAAGTTTAAAAAACTTAAAAACTTTAACTTATAAAAAAACTCTTTCCCAAGAGGAAACAAAAAGAAAAGAAAAAAAAGAGTTGTCATTCCACACTTTGGTGACTGGTCATCACCTCAACTGGTCAGCAATTACACGACTGCTTTGAAGTCGTTAGTCCCTCCATTGGTTTGATTATAGGGGAACTAACGGACACACTAATGAGAGAGAGTTCTCTATAATAAGTGTTTCACAGCCTTCCTATGTTCCCATGTGAACTATACGGAAAGAGTAGTCTTTCATACCTTTACTGCACAAACACTTGGTAATGAACAGTGTTTGAAACGGAAGGAAGATGAGCAATTGTCTTGAATGAAGTCACGGCTCAACTCACCATTTTCCGACTGCCACCAAGTTTTGAGGCGGTTCGGAGCAAACGTAGTCACAACATTTTCAATTCTGTGGCTGGTAACATGGTGCATCCTCTCATCGTAGGTCTCCCTGGAGTCGCACACAAAGCACTTCTTCTCTTCCTGTGAGGGGGTGGGAAAACCAGATAATGTCAATTGCATTCTTGTAATGCAAGAACTTCTCCAAATGAAATGAATGACTTTCATGTCTCAGAAACACTGTAGCAATTCAACCCACTTGGTCTGATTTTCATTACGCAGCTTTTTCAAAGTCTAAAGAGAGCATTGGTTTCATGTGCTCTCCAGATGTTCAGAGTTGCTTTGGGACATTTTTCTCCTCATTAAAAACCTATTAAATTAATTAAGTTCTCTTAAGGGGAATTAGCTTGAAAGTCAGGACATACATGTTGTTGTAATGTGACTAGCGCATTAAAATGAGTTCCTGTCTACCTTCTCCTCATAACCACCATTTGACCTCACAAGGGAGGGGTGACATCACCACTACCATTTTAATGACTGGCTGCATGCCATGAGCTCCAACTCAACATGTTTCACTGCAAAGGCTTGGCTTTGATGACACCAACTAGCTTTAAAAAAGTTGAACGTGAAAAGAGTAAACTGAAGACTGCTGATCAAAAGAACTGATACAATGGTGTTCAACAAATTCCTGGTCTCGATGACAAGACTCAGAAGCAGTTCTATCTGTTATGGTGCGGTAGGAGGGACAATATTGCGAAACATAACTCAGCCATAGCATCAATGAATCTCAATAAGCCTGCAAGTTGCAGTTTTGAAGATTCAAAAGACCCTCATAACATTTTCAATGGACAAACATAAAATATTTTAAGGCATTTTGTCTAGAAGGAAGTTGTCTAGACATTCAAAGATCACAGATCATGAAACAAATCTCTGCAGACAAATATGACTTCATGTTCCAAAAACACCCACATGAAATAACAGGGCCGCAATAAAGCTCTGTCTAAAGATGTTCCAGATAAAAGCCCTGAGGGGTATTGGGAGAAATCCCACATTTGGACATAAAACACATAAATCCTCAATTATGGTTTTACAATATAATCATCAGGCCCGGAGGGATACAGATTTAATTTCGAATGAACATATATCAATTAAAATCATGACATTAACATAAAATTAATGCTTATCTTAGCAACCTAAAAAATTAAGTCCTTATAATTTCCACCACTATGAAATGATGGTAGCTCATCTTAATTGTAATTTGAAGGCAATAAATCAATGTATTAGAGACTTTTAATGGCAAAACATCTGCATTTATTTAAAAATTAAGAATAATGGTTTTGAGATACAGCACATAGGTTACCTGCAAATGACTGACGATGCAAAAGGGCTGGGGTTTTTGGAGTCCGCATGTTGAGGTAGCCGAGAGTTGGTGAGCTCTTCCAATGAGAAGATCTCCTGTGGCAGGATAACAGCTCCCCTCTGTGCAAACATCTCCTAGCTCAGGCACATCTGCAAGAGCCAATGCCCCTAGAACTTTGTGGAAGAAAAACTTTTATATGCATTTGCACTAATGAAACCTAATACCATATAGGCTTTGTTTGCTTATATTTTCAAGGTCCTTTAAGTTTTAGAAAAGCTCAAAAGAGTGAGAGGAGATAGACCAACATATAAGCCAGGCAGCGAATTTGGCCATTTCAACATACACTCTTTAAAATAAAGGATTTTTATTGGCAGTAATTTGTCTATACATAACCTTTCACATCCGTGGAATCTTGCCATTGCAAAAGAAAGTTACTTTACAGTGCAAATGGTTCTTCAGATTATAAAATCTTTTTTCACACAAAGAAAAAAACTGTTCAATGAAAGGTTCTTTGCAGAATCAAAAATGGTTATTCTGCAAAAACCTCCTTTTAGAACCTACAGACACACACAGACACATACAAATACACAGTATATACACATAAATATAAATATATGCTATCTAAATAAGATGCAACTGGCTGTATGACAGTTAATTACATTTAAATTAAATTATATAAGTATTTTAATTTAAAAAGTACATGAAAAAAGTAAATTTAAGTGTTAAATTATATACAAAATCATATGATTCATAGGTGAACATTTAAAGGTGTAAAATACATATAATTTGTACAGTTCCACAAGTTAATTAAATTAAATTCATTTTCTTTAAGTTTAAGTTATCTAGGCTACTTCAAAATTAATTATCTGCATAAAGAAAACTGAGAAACCATGCCTTGTGGCAGTTAAAATAGGGCAAACCTTTATACTGAGAGACTAGTGCCTAAACCAAACTAAAATGTAACTTACTTAGAAGGGCTGCGAGCTGTAAGAGCATGTTTTCCGACTCTTTCTTCAGCCTGTGTGGAGTAATCCTGGTTTTTCTCTGGAGCCTGAGCTCTACTCTGCTATTCCTCCTCTGATGTTCTGCGCATGCGCACCCGCCCCCATTCAAAAAGGTGGACTTGAGGTGAGGAACGGTCGTTCAAAAAACGGGTACAAAACGACTAAAACACTTAAATAACGAAGTCCAAGTAGTCTGATGTACGTACACGTAAAATGAATAACTGATTGCAATCTCGGGAAAACGCGCCGTTTTTGGGGATTTGAAACGGTACCTCAGACTCAGCAAAAATATTTACTCCTTTCAGTGCGGGATTGTTCGGGTTTGTGACTGAAAAATGAATAGTACAGTCATATTTCCACCCATATAGGCAAATATTTTTGTTACCAACGAAATGTAATATCTATTTACTATATAAACCATGTTTAAACAACGGTAATTATATCATACACTGTACTGCCATATTCATGTACCATGGTATTAGTGTGGTAGCCTACTTAAAGTATTAATACTAGATATTAATCCCAGAAATCACCGGTAGTTTCAGTGAAAAGAGAACGATAAACACTATTATATCAGTGGTTGCAACAGAAAATATTTTTATTTAAATATATATAATACATTTTTTCTCTCTCACATAAGTTACAAAGTCCTAACAACAATTATGTTAAAAGCTATTATCACTTTTAAAGTTTAAAGAACTGGCATGAGATCAGTAAAATGGCAAATAAGGGAGGATTCCTCCGTAATTAGACGGATCAAAGGTGAGTCAAAGAGTAGGAGGTTCATGTAAAATTAATGCTTGTCTCGGCTGAACTTAAGTAGTGAAATAATCAGGCAGAGAAAAACAAAACTCTGTCAGCTTCGACATAAAGAAGTAACCCAGTGCTTTTGATAATCTGTATTCCTGAGGCATTAAACAGCGTTCAGTAATGTAGATCCAAGGAAAGTTCTCCAAAGCTCACAGTGTACAAGTTAATCTAAACTGAGTCCTTATTAAAGGTCATTTTCCCTACTTCCTGTCACCTTTATTTAACCAGTTCACATATTTTTTCTTTGTAAACTTCAGGAAGAGATTAGATGAGGTGACACACACATACAACTAATAACTGTAGATCCTTTGGAAACCTGAAAGACACTGTTTACCCATTTTCAACAGACTTTCTGACCTACACCAGAAGAGTAAAAGTTCAGCCAGGTAACACAAAAATGTACTTCAAGTTGTAACACCTAAATTACCTGGCTTTATTCAAGTACTGAACAGTAACAAAACATAAAACCCCACTAATTAATATATCTCAATATATCACTACAGCTAAAAGCCATTTTTAAGGACCAGATCAGGTAGAAATAACTTAATAAACAACTGCAACTTTACATTTTTAAATAGTTTTGAAACATGTTATCTAATTCATGACATTTTCCCTTCTCTTTACTCAATGAAGATGAAATTATCTCAGACAAACTGCCTCAACAACAGTCGAGTAGTTAAAGGGGGGGAGATCCACTCAGACAGATCAATGAAATAACATCAGTGGGGCTTTACCTTTGGTTTTGCAATTCAATAGTGAATGGTGGGGCTGTTAACCGCAGGACAAAAGCACAGACCCTCCACCTCCTGCGAGAGATGAGCGAACACATTCCAGTAGCAGCAGGCGTCTAAACTTGACTGTCTTATCTCATTGCACATGGAGCAGCTGTAGAGAAGTGCCACAGTAGATTTTTCATCTATAGAGGTTTTAATTACTTAACCATGAACCAAAAACAGTGAAAATACTTAAAAGCATTTGAACTGCTTACCGTTAGAGGAAGCTTATATAGGAATGTATATTTCTATATAAGCTTTCCAAAGGAAAGCAAGAACTGATTAGAATGTCAATGTGTTTCTTGAATGCTATGCGAATCGCTTTGGATAAAAGCGTCTGCCAGATACATAAATGTAAATGAAAATATGCTTAAATAGCGCAGACTAATTGTAACTGAATCTGCATCTGATTCGTAAGTCTAATTCGAAACATTCAATTCATGAGACTTTTTGAGTGATTCACATTTGAATGAAACCTGTTGCATAAGAATCATGTCTCCATAAGGACTCTATAGAAAAAAGTTTTAATGGAGTTTTTTAACTTGTATTCAACCCAACAAATTCAAATATGATTTGTTTTGCAGTGGCGTTGTAGATTAAAGTGGTGCAGGAAACAATGGTTTTTGTAATATAGGTGGCATTTTTTATTTTACTCTTCCGTCCTCTAGTGGAGAGTCAGGGTTGTACATTCCCTATAAGACATTATCAAACACAGGAGTGGACCATAATTGGCTAAAAAAATATACTCTAAAGAAAAACATCAGATTAGAAAAATGAGAACAGTTTGCAGCACTAGATTTAGCAGACCCTTAAAGGATCGAGATAAAATTACTGCATTTATCCCATAATCTTAGTCCGAGGCAGTTTTGCCCTGCGTTGCCTTCAGGATTCTCCCATGGCAAGCACTAAAATACTTCCTCTCACTCTGAAGAAGGGAAGCCCTTGCAGGTTTAAGTTCAGCACAGAGCAAATTGTTCCACTTTTTCAACAATAAAGTTCTTCAAATCATCTGCCTCCTTCTGGAGTTTCTCCAAATCTTTTATCCTATCTTCTTTTTTTTCAGTTGCATTCAGAATCCTTTTCTCCAGGTCTGAAACCCCAAGAATAAAGAAACATTTCACATTTCAAAATCCAAGCAGCATCTTCTGTTTTTTCTGTTTGTTTTTGATTTTGTACCTTCAATTTCCTTCTTTTTATCTTCCACATATTTAGCCAGTGTTTCTGCCTCCTTTGTGATGTTTTTTAGACGTTCATTAAACTCTTCGTTAACTTTCTCGTTTGTGCTATTCAGTTTTAATTTTTCAAACTGCTCTTTCAGTTCCTCAAGATCCTGTAAATGCAGAAAAGCAATAGCTAGGACCTTAATAAAGGCAGCAGCAGCATTTTCCAGTTACTAAGAGTATACTTTTAAACCATAACTATGTTTGTATATCCGACGTACTGCATATTTACATAAAATATATGTACTTGTGGTGGTAAGACTTACTTTGTCAACGTCTTTGGCACTGTCAAGAGCTGCATTGGCTGCATCTTTGGCCTCCTTCCCCTGAACTCTGTTCATCTCCGTCTTATTCTTCAAGGCCTGGATTTCATCCAGTAACTTTTTGGCTCGATTTGAATCCAAATTTCCCTCAATGTTTTTCAGTTTAGGTTCAGTCTGTTTAACATTGATGAGAAAATATTGTTATAAGGGGATGGGCAGGGGTTAAACCAAAAAGGTCTAGAAAAGCGTTTAATGTGGATATATTATCAGTAATAATGAAATTATTCTAAAAAATATCAGCCATTTATATCAAAGTGATTCAGAGATAAAGGCCATAATACTAATGTTGTCCACTAGAGAGAGCCACAGGATAACAAATCCTTTGTAAATTGATCGCATATAAATTCCTTATAGTTTTAATTAAGTTTAATAAAGCCCAATATAATATGTTTGCAAAAATTGTGATCTCCCAAAAAATTGTATCTTAGTTTTAATTATATTTTTGTCAAGTTGTCAGACATGTAGAAAGGACAACGCTCTGTCAAAGGATCTTTTGTAAAGATAGAACCGAATTAACTTGCGGAAGAGATATAGCACCTAAAAGTCGAGAATGGTCCACAAAATATCTAAAAACAATATTGATTTGATAAAATCAAAAGTGGGTGGATCTAGTGACCTGGGGAAAATCTGAAACAAGCCAACACATACAAAAAGAACAAAACCAATGACTCTCATACCAGTCAAACAGTATGACTAAATAATGTTATTTTGCATTATAAACATTGTGGAAGAAGCCTTCTTTTCTGGCTAACTTAAGCAGCCGCCAGAATGAGATGAAGGTGGGTGAATAATGACAGAATTACTCATTGAAAGATTCCTTAAACAAGCATGCATTGTTTAGCAAAATAAATTATTACCTCATTAACTTTGCCACTGATAGCGTCAATGTTTTCTTTAGCCTCATTCAGATCATTGTTTGTCTTGTTATTGAGCTCTGCTGTATCATTCAGTGCTTTCTCTATCTCCCTCACATCAACGGCCTTGGTTCTGTTCCTGGTTATACAACAACCAAAAAGGATTAGTGATGCTAGTGGTAACCACAGGTTTATCTTAATAAAACACTGAAATAGTAGAAACTAGAGCTACATTACTGCAGCCTCACAAGATTTCTTTGGCCTTCTCCTTCAGGTTTTCAGCAATTTTGACTTGTTTTTCCAAGTGCTCTAGATCTTCGTTGAAGCCTGTGAAGTTTGCCAGGATCTTCTTGATGTTCTCAATCATGTCCTTGATCTCATCAGGGGACTTGGGCAGCTGAATGGACAACACAGCATTGACCATTTTCTCAATGTCCTCTGGCATTACCATCTCATCTGTTAAGGTACAATACTCAAAAGTTGACATTTTGCAATTCTTTGTAAATAAACGAAACATATTTTCTGTATGTGTAAACTTCAGTAGTAGTTTCATCTGAAAATTGTAAGTCATCCCCCATACACCAAATCTAAAGTCATTCAGATGTTTGTATTCATGTTAGCGAGTACAAAAAAAAGTACAGAGACAAAATAGGTAGACTTTTCCCCCACATTGTTGCTTGGCGTCATCAAGTCATAGTTTCATGTAACAACACCCTGAGAATGTGACCAAAAGTGCAACGTTTTTCGTTCTTTTTTTCACAGGGTTTTGTAAAAAAGATCTGGGGTCTCATTTATAAAACTGTGCGTTGGATCCCTACTAAAAGTTTATGTGCACCCAAAAGCCAAAAATCGCCTACGCCAAAAAATATTCTGATTTATAAAAGCTCACCATCTGTGTCGCCAATTCCCTTTGTCTCCACAATGTGCGTCCGGGCGGTTCAAAGTTTGCTTAATGGTGCGCACATTCTCCCGTCAAGTTTGTTTTTTATAGATCACAACCTTTGCGTGGAAACTGGCGTACGTATGTTTCCAGACCCTTTTTGTGCGTACGCACGCTTTATAAATGAGACCCCAGAACACCACATTGCATTGACAGCATGCAAATGTTTGTGTTGGCCTAACAGATGTACTAACAACCATTCATTAAAATTAAAATATTTATCATATTATATTAGGAATTATTTTTTTGTGAAACACTAGGTTAGCACAAGTACAAATAAGATTGGGGTGCTATAGCCGAGGGCCAGATTTCAGCAATTAACTTAATTTCAATCTTCCTCAATTCACATGATTCAGGAATAGCAATGATACTTTTGTCATTGACGCTAGTCACTGTCTACATTTGTTGTGTGAAAAAAAGAGAAGCTTGGAGTTCTGCTTTTGTGCTCCACAAAATGAAGATACCACTACTGATTTATCTGAGAGTGACCTGAGGTGAGTAGATCTCCATCTCCAGTTCTGACTGGATTTGATCAAATACCAGACTAGATTTACCATAAGCTATTAACTGATTTGTTAGATGCAGTACCTTCTAGGTAGTTCTTTATCTTCTCTATGAGGTTCTTGGTGTCATTTTTTTCCTTCTCATACTTGTTCTTGGTCTGATTCATTTTATTCATCAGGTCCTTTGCTTGATCTTTGGTGTCATTAGTCATTTTTGAGGCGTTCAAGAGCTAGAAATAGAAAAGAAAAGAATGAAGCCTAAATTTTACATTTTAAAGAGAAAATAAAGGTATGGTAGCTTCTGAAAAACAATTTAAGTTCTGCTAGATAGCCTAATATAGTCACGTTGAACTACACAACAATACTCTATAAAGTTTATACATTCAAATAATTATGAATAAAAGTAGGAAGGGTCTGGTTTGTTTTTGACTTGCCCTGGCATCATCTTCTATGAGTTTGTTGAGCAAAGCAGTGATGTTCTTCTCTGTCATCTCTGCCAGTTTGGAGGCATTGAGGCTGATGGGTAAACTCCCTGTGCATGCTGGTCCCCCGCACTTCCCACACAAAGCTCCACCACATTTTGCTTTTTCACATTCTGCATCACCAGGAGCTCCACAGACCTATGGCAGAAAGATTTGTCACTGTGATTGACAGATTTATTCATTTTTCTTCATTTACAAACCCCCAGTTTTACTCTTCAATCACCTTCTCGTTGAGGTTGGCAACACTCAGAGTTTTCACTTTCCTGTCCAGCATTTCCATTTCTCCTATACGACACTTAGCGAGTTCCAATGTGACATTATCTCTTGTGTTCCTGGAAGCCTCTAGGACCTCTTTAGCTGCTTCCACTTTCTTTTCGCTGTCAGTGAACTCGTCGTAAAACTTTTTGATCTTATTCAAAGTATCTGACAAAATGACACAAAATAGTTCAATAGTAGCAGCTATAAAAGCCAAACTGAAGTGTTAAAATGTTCACAAATAACAGTATGATTCAGCCATAAATACTTTTCATATTGGTATTCACTGAGATTTAACACTTTTCACACACAAACCATTAACTTTTACATCTGTCACTGGAACCTCTTCTGTCTTCTCTCTGAGATTCTGCAACAGCCTATTGAACTCAAAGCGGATGATGTCGATGTTCGTGTTGAGAAGTACAGTTGGATCAATAATGATTATGTTTGGGTCAATGGTCTCCACTTCATTCCTGACAAGTGAGAAGAATACCATGCAAGATATACACTTTCATTGTACAAAGACTACTTTATACATTACCTACAGTTGTAATGGACATAACCAATCGGAATACTTTTTTTATATACATTTTCTTTTCTGCATGGTTGTACTGTATGACTTTGTTGGTTGCAACACTGGGTATGTTAACTTTGATTTGTGGCAAGATTTTACACAAATCTGTAATATTTTAACCGAATTACTGCACTAACTATTTTGCCTAGTTTTTTTTTTTAAAAATTAAAGATTATAACTAACTAAAGGTTTTCTTTTCAGTACTTTTTAACTTTTTCATTATGACATCAGAACAGCTGTGTCAAATAGTTTATCCTAAAACATGTAATTAAAAAATAAAAACATCAAGATATGCAATTCAATTAAAGTATTTTTGAATAAATTAATTGATCTGGAATAAAATGAGTATCATGTAATTGACCCAGAAATATTGTACAAATGAAATGGTGTAAAGCTATTATAATACCTAATTCTTGCCAAGAGCTCCTCTAGTTTTTCAAGCTCATCCTTGGCGCCCAATTTAAGCAGACTCTTCAGTTTCTCCAACAAGTCTTGTAAGGGTTGCAGATCAAATTTAGGCCGAAAGTCTTCAGAGCAAGGCGTCAGCGTTTTTATCCTCTCGAAATCTAGTCTAACCCCTGAGATGATTTTCTCCCAGAGGTCGTTGCAAGCATGGCAGGGATCACAGGCAGGGAAGTTGGTGTTGTGACCCGGGGCACAGTCATCACAAAAAATGCCTGTCACCCTCAGCTTACACAAACACTCTCCTGTGTATCTATTGCAAGCTGGAAAAAGGGTCCCCTCCATGTTACAGTCACAAGCTGATGGAAGAATGACATCATTTTGTTTTAGTCAGCATACAAGATTTGGAATTGAACAAAACTCTGCATATAATAGCTTACGCATGCACTGTATATCTGGGTTTCCAAAATGATTTGGCCCACACTCATCACATTGTCTGCCTCCATACCCTGGCTGGCAGAAACACTGGCCTGTGATCTGGGAGGACATAAAGTGAATGTTAAAGTTCTTGTGATAAGACACTTATTGTGAAAAGTAAATTTACTGTATGACTTATTATATTAACACAAAATACAGTATTAACCTTGTCACAGATGTAGTTGAGAGCATTTTGTGGGTCACAGTTGCAGGGCTTGCACCCAGATTCTCCATCCAGGTTCCAGTATTCATTCTCACACTCATTACAGAGGATTCCTTTGACATGTTTGCGACATGGGCACTGGCCAGTTTCCTGGTTACAGAAACAGGGTTGTCCAGCTGGACACTTTGTGTCATCTGTTCCCCTCCGGTCACAAGAGCACTCTTAATTATACAATTAAAAACAAGATATATGGTAATGAACGAGTTTTATATCCACGTTTAAGTAAAATACTATTTTGCCAAAATAATGTCATTAATTTTAAGCACCCCTTCCTTCGTTGCTCCGTCTCCAAAATGCACAGACATGTAATGCAAGAGTGTATCTTTTGACATAGCTGAAGCAAAGCATTATTTGCACTTTAAAAAATGAAGTGAAGATGATAAACTAATGATAAAGAAGTACAAATAATATATAGTACATGCGTATATACAAGAAAGAGTTTGTTATTCGCCAGCAGCACGTGACATTCAAAACCAATGTTACTCTCGTATGATCCAGAAGCATCAAACTCAGCATCCTTTTTTCAGATCTCCCTACTGCAGTCTCTCCAGTGTAAAGCTTTTCTAATATTAACGTGATTCATAAATCTTTTGCCTGATCATAGCCCTTCTTTTTCTAGTCATCCAGTCATATTCAGTCATCTAGTCTTTCTTCAAAATCTCCCTCTTGCCCACTTTCCTCTACCTACCTCCTCTACTCCTGATTGACTACTAGTTTGTTATGTTGTTCAGTTCCACTTTCAACAGCATTTTGAATTTGCAGCATTGCAAATTTAAAACTCACCCCTCTATGAACTGAAAGCCTCATTGATTTTTGATGACTCGTTTGATTTTGAAGCTTTTTTTAAACTGTACCTTTGCAGTCTTGAGTGAGTGCATTGCCATAGTATCCAATTTTGCAACTCTGGCATCTCGGGCCTTCTGTGTTGTGTAAGCAGCGCAAACACTCGCCAGTTACAGCATCACATGCATCACCATCTCGAGGATCAATGTTATTGTTGCAACAGCACTCCTTACATTGGGCTCCTGCCAACCTTAGGTCACCGTAATAACCAGGAGCACAGGCTTCACAGTATGGGCCTGCAAGAGTATAGGTTTTATTTTTATAACAATGTTTTATCCTTAGTTCCCTCACTGTGCACTACATCAAACAGGTAACTGTAAGACTCTTTGATAGTCTCGTAAATGCTGTGTATGAAAATGTGAACAAGGACCTGTATGTCCAGGCAGACATTCACAGTTTGGGGCTCCAGAGTATAAATCCTTGTTGCAGGAAATTGCAAAGAAGCGTCCACTTCCCTCAACATCTGGACATAAGCATGGCTTACATGGCTCCCCAGAGACAGGGTCACCAACATAACCATATAGACACCTGAAACAGCAAAAGACAATTACATCTAAATTCCAGTGTACATTATTTTGATTGAAACAATTTCTTAACAAAATCCTCTTTTACCTTTCACACTGCCGTCCCGTGGAGTATTCCCTGCAGTCCAAACAGTCTCCAGTGACAGGGTCACAAATGTCAGCCAACCTGTTGCATTGGCACAGTCTGCACTGGGGAAACCCATAATAACCAGGGTAACATTGATCACATTGGCGGCCAGTTACTCCATCTCGACATGAGCACTGGCCAGTTGTCTGGTCACACAGTTCAGCAGTAGAGCCAGTCGGATCACAGGCACACGCTAGAAAGGTCAATGAAAAATAAGAACTTCCAAGATTAAAAAAAATTGATTTTTGATGATGATCTCAGGTCAGTAGAACCACAATATGTTCACAATATGCCTGAGGTGACATGAGAGAAAAAAGCTTACATGAGCAGCCATTGGGTCCAAGCCCATATGTCAAAGGAGCACAGGAATCACAGCAACGGCCAATAACGTTCGGTTTGCATTGACACTGTCCACCGAATTTACTGCATGATGAGCTGAACGCTCCAAGGTGATGACAGTTGCAAGCTGTTGATTTATACAGATGTGCATGCTATATTTATATAGTAACATGGAATTAAATCTTTTGTTTATCAGCGGTGTACCTTAGATGATACTCACACACTGCACCATTATGAATTAAGGCAGACATGCTTCCAATATCTTTCTCACATACTTCAGGGAGGATTTGCTCCCCTGCCTGTGCTACCAACTCAATACATCGGTATTGCTGAAATCGCTGGTTTGTCTGCGAACAGAAATTTGGGAGGTCCACTTTGGGAATGAGGCCCATCTACGGGAAAAGTGAATATGGGTACATTTAGCAATACACTACTTTTAGTAATTCATTTCATCATATCATTTTTTTGATTAGTTGAAATCTTACAGAGTCAATCAGGATGTATGAGCTGGTCTGAGGCCTAGCATTGTGCTGCTTTCTAAAAATGATGTCCACATGGTATTGATTATCATCGTTTAGGCATACTGGAAGATCCAGAATGGCTGCCCTGTATGAGAATGGGTAAATCTAGTAATAATTAATGTCATTTGGCATTTATTGTTTCAAGAAATAGAGTTCTTATAGTATAGTACACACAATGAAAGTTAATGGAGTCCGAAACAAACTCCAATGACTTATCATTGTATGGGGATAAAACACTTCAAAATCTTATCTTATCCATTCTGCTGAAGAAAGAATTTCATAAGTATGGGACAATGTGAGGCTAAGTAAACAATGACAGAAGTTACATTTTTGGGTGAACTATAGCGTTAGTTAACTACCACTAGACAGAAACATAATAATCTATTTGTTAAATGAATGCAAAAATAAACTCAACAAAAATCTTCTCACCTTCCAGAGCCTGAAAGAGTCAACATTTTATTGGATTGGTAATTTGGACAACGTCCATTCCCTAATCTAAGTGGCACAATGTTCACAATAGCTGTCCAATCATCGGTGGACTGCAAAGATAAAGTTTAGAATACATAAATGTGAAATGGACCAAAGCATTTCAAACAAACGTTGATATTCAAATATTGATTGAAAGGACTGGCTGACCTCTGGTTCATAGCGGACAACTACATAGTAGTCAAGACTTGCTGGTATATTGCTGATAGTAAATCGGAGTCCTGCCCCATCCTTAACTCTCACAAAACCCGGGCCAGTCCAAGTGACAAGCTGATCTGATACACGTTGTCGCAGTATGATCTGAAGAGGTGAGCCTGGTTCATAGGGGATTGTCCTCTGCATGGTAACAACCAAGTAAGATAATCACATTCAATTCTGTAGTATTATAACTAGGAACGGTTTGTTTTTTTGTTATTTCAAGCTTCACCTGGGCTTGTCTTCGTCTTCGCTGTTTCTCAGGCTTGAACACAAAAACCCTTCCATTAATGATCTTGAAGTCATAACCCCTCTCTCTGTAGTACTGCTCACAGATGGGCAGTGTGACATGGTTTTGTGTGGTTAAAGGTGGCTCCACTGTTGAGCGTTCAGGTTTTGGAGTTGGACATAGAGGGAGCTTTGTTGGTCTCGGTTGTGGGACTGTAGTGGTCTGAATAAATGGAGAATTTGACTCCTGTAGAAGCAGACAGTGGAAGCTGAAGTGTGTAAATTTTAAATATTAAATCTGACATTTAAATTTAATGACTGAAAATATAATGCAGTGTAACAATTAATGAAAAACGTTTTCCTTATACCTTATACATACAAGTGCACACATCTATTTTCAAAAAAGTTTTAAAGGTAAAAAAGGTTTATAAAAATGACATGAATTATAAATTCCTAAATAAAATTGTTTTGGGAAGTTGCACCACTTGACATTTTTCAGCCTGACTAAATTTACCTTATCAATTTTACAAAGGAAAATTTTGTTTTAAGATACTTTTTACATTTATGCATTTTACAAACATTTTTATCCAAATCAACTTGTATTGCATTCAAGAAACACATTGACATTCTAATCAGTTCTTGATCTTGATGCAACCATTGAGTCTCTTCATTCTTATGAAAAAAAGTGGAGGTCACACCATACTTTTTGTTCCATTCATATGTATGCAAATGTGGGAAACGAGACACAAGATCTTAGAGATACAAACTTTGGCTGTTTCAAAGTTTGGTGAACACTGCCCTGTGAATTTGTGTCATGTAAAGACGTAACCAAAAAATGATATGATATTACCTATTAGCTGAATTGAAAGAATGCTAACTTTCATTTAGTCACTTTTGATGTTTACCATTGATGTTTATGTTGAATTATGGGTTTAAAAATATCATATTGTGACATTTGCAGTGTCCATAGAAGTGTTGCGTGCTTAAAGCCTAGTGTGACTGCAAATGTAGATTCCAGCCCATCACAATCTTACCAAAGGCGCTGCGTTTTCAGCCTCATAGATATAGTAATCCAGTGGAGCCAGGAAATATCCAGGTGCCGGATCACTGCATTTGTTGCCCACCATGTTAGGCCTGCATTCACACTGGCCATCGACAGAGGAACATCTGTGTATACATGCACATACTGTCTTGTAAATAATTAATCAGAGCTAAGTGGTTTGCTGCAAAGGTAGGTGTTTGCTGAGAACCTTACTCAGTTCTCAGTGCCCCTCCAATGTCACAGTCACAGGGTAAGCAGCTATAGATTGTGTTTCCCAGACCCCAGTAACCTGGCTAGGAAATTGAAAATCATAGTAGAACATTCAAATTTTCAAGAGTAAATAATGGTTAAGTTTGTGCTTAAATCTGATGGAGAAGTTCAGCTCACCAGACACTGGTCACACTGTGGGCCGTACGCAAAGTGCTCACAAATACAAATTCCAGTAGTCTGATCACAAGGATTTTGTGTCTTTATCGTTCCCATGAAATTACACCTGCACACTGGACATGTATAAATGAATTTAGGTATGTTAGGTAAGATTTTAGGCGAATTTATACATTTTGCAAGTTAAACAAAGACTTTTAGCTACTCAAACTTTGACCTTAGACCTCACGTCCAAGCTGAAAAATCCAGCATACGGTAAGTTTTGCATGCTGGGATCAATATGGAATGCTGGTTACCAGAATAGGAAGTGGGAGTGCTGATGGACCAACTATACCAGATTGCTTTTACTTGAGATTAGCATGATTATGCTATCCCGATCTGAATTCTGACTTGTGGTACTGTTTGAATCATAATCACACAATATTTATTCATTGCCCAGTTGAGCCAACTGAGTATGGTTTAAACCATATGTTTCTTTCACGCCATTCTGTCACCTGATGGAGTTTGGGTTCCTTTCCACAGACGTCTCTGTCTTGCTAAACAGGGGACATTTAATATTCAACAATATCAATGATCTGACTGTACTTGCTGTTGTATGAGAACAGTACTGAGCTGGATGAAGCATTATTTATTGCTGAACTGCTTTAGATTAGATTAGATTAGATTAGATTAGATTAGATTAGATTAGATTCAACTTTATTGTCATTACACAAGTACAGGTACAAGGCAACGAAAGGCAGTCTTTGCATCTGCATCTCAAATGCATCTTTATAGATGAAAATGACAAATTTAATGTCACATCTTGACAATGGAACTGAATAAATGATTTCCCTATCACTGTAAAGCTGTTTTGAAACAATCTGTATTGTATAAAGTGCTATATAAATAAAGGTGACTTGGTGCAGGTCCACCAGCTAAACCAGCACCAACATGTTAGTTTATACTGGATTTTTCGGCAAGGATGGTAAACACTTGATGGATAGATGTCCCTCTTAACCAGAAGTCTGACCTTTACCTATTCAAACTCAGTTTTACATGTTTTTGAGTATGAAATGACTCGGTAAAGTCCCATTTTGTGGATGAATGAACACTTACACTGACAGCCGCTAGGATCATCCCTGCTGAACCCGTAGAAGCCAAACTTGCAGCGGTCACAGCGCTCTCCTTCAACATTTTGTTTACACACACACTGGCCAGTCACTGGATCACACACACCACGGTCCACTGAGCCATCAGGATCGCATTCACAAGCTGGATTTAGAATAGAACAAAATAGAGATATTTTGGAAACCTCCAAGTAGTTTCTATCTAAAAAATAAAATAAAAATTCTGTAGAATACACTATTAGTAAATCTAGAGGATTTTTCACTCACGTATGCAGGCGTTTGGGTCGTCCATAGGGCGTTGAGGGTCCTGGTAGTAATATGGCCCACAAAGCTCACACTGAAATCCTGCACGGTTGTTTCTGCAGTCATCACACACACCACCACTAAACCCACCAGTGGCCAGATAGCGTGCTGGGTCAAAGTGACACTTCTCTGAATGGCCATGACAGTTACATCCTGAAACATTAAAGAAGTTACATATGGCTTTTTATTGTTACTTCAGTGTGTTTTAATGTGTGTCTATGTATTATTATCTTGTCTTTAATCTGTCAATTTAGAATGCTTACTTCTGCAAACATCTGAATCAGATTCTCCACCTGGCCTCCAGGGGGCGTCATGGTAGAAGTCTTGACAGCGCTCACAGTTGTACCCTGCGGTGTTGTGTTGGCAAACACATTTACCATGCACCTTGAGCAAAAAGAGGAGAATATCAAAGGATCATAAAAAGCAGACACAATTATTATAAATCATGGATCATTTCTTTAAACTAAGCTACTAATTTAAGATTAAAACAAGCTCCTATAAAAGTAGAGCAAACCCTGCACTGAAGCATGACAGGTAGTAATTATTTTTAACTGCCCTAAAAATAAAAGATATATATACACTTTTTTTCTTCCAGAAACTGTGTAAAGAGCAAAGAATGTGACTATACTTAAAACATTCCACAATCACATAAATTACAGCATAAAACACACACACACACACACACACACACACACACACACACACACACACACACACACACACATATATATATATATAAATTTCAAATTTTAGAGACCATGGACATACATTTTATTCACTATATAAGGGTATATACAATTTATTTCCATGGTGGCCAAAATGTGAAAGAATTTGGATGAGAAATGTTTGATAAATACTTTAATGACTGTCAATCTGAGCACAGCATAAGACACTAAGATCTAAAAAAGATACATGAGAGACTAGTCTAGGACTTCAGTTCTGTCGAAGAAAAACAGTTTAGATATTACAGAGATTTCTTATGTGATTTTTCTTTCTTGCAGGTATGCTTACCATGCCTGGCTCACTGAAGGTATCTCCACGTGTGCTTTCCACAGGAACGCACTGACTGGCGTGGCCATTGCAGAAGCAGGTCCCCCGGACAACCATCTCATAAAGGGCATAATAGTACTTATCCTGTGGGCTCCTCCTCCGTCGCGTGAGTATCGTGTCGCCCAGGGTGATCAAACGGGTAAAGTTTACTCGCAGGTTTGTTATGGTGATCAGATCTGAGGACCATAAGAAGTAACAGATATTGCTTTTGTTTCACAACATAACAGCACCAGCATCTGTTATTGGGTATTATTACAAAAAAAAAAACTTATCGGTTTTGACATATTTAATTTCCTCTATTTTTACATTCAGATTACCTCAATTAAAGTTATTTGTTTTTAAAATGTGATATCCAGAATTTTAATAGCACTGCATCTCAAATTAATCTGGGTCCTGAAAAAATCCCAGGTGAGAACCAATGAAACAGATTAAGTTTTGACATGTTTGAACAGTGTGAATTTTCTTTACAGTGATTTTCTTTTTTTAAATGTGTCTAGCACGCTATGATCTCATCATCTAGATACCAAGGCCATAGACTTTTTGGACATGCCTTTAGGCATTATCCTGGCTTGACATCTACATTACTGTGTTATTTCTAAAACAAACAACATCTTCTATGACACACAAACCTTGTATAGTAGAGTCGTACGGATCATGGATTTCAAATCTTGGATCTAAGGCTTTCAACACCACCTGGATGGAAAGCACAGTAAAAATTAACTTGAAATACATGTATGTTAAATGTAAGTAATTGAAGAGGTTGAATTAACTCAGGATTGCTCTGAGATTATACCTCCCCTTCGGTGGATGGCTCTGCCCCAGAGTAGCGACTGTCACAGATGAGGTCATCAATACTGTCTGCTGGCTCCTCAGAGATGCCAGGGAATGAGTTGGCACAGTCCTCTGCGAAGTAACGGAAAACCTTCCAGGTTCTCCCGAAGTCTTTTGACCTCTCAACCAACATGGCAGCAGGCCGGAAACTCTGTTTGAGATTTTGTTATCAAGTAGTTTGCTTAGTCACA
This sequence comes from Rhodeus uyekii, assembly GCA_037043235.1. Taxonomy (NCBI): domain Eukaryota; kingdom Metazoa; phylum Chordata; class Actinopteri; order Cypriniformes; family Acheilognathidae; genus Rhodeus; species Rhodeus uyekii. Next base: position 5,185,854 of record JAWRVZ010000003.1, read on the forward strand.
TGTGAAATATCATTTAATTAAATGATTTCAATAAGATCTGCCATATGCAAAGTGTTGAATGTACCTTGAATGTCATTATCAAATGACTAAACTGAAACATTGATTCCAGATCCAACCGAATGCTGACTTCATGCACACCTAGGATTTTGAAATTAAGTCTAAATTCAGGATATCAGCAGAATTTAATGACAAAGGGTCCATTAAGTTCATGCAAAGAAGTTCCGCACCATTCTCAGATTGCCACCAACTCATCTTGCGTTCAGGTTGGAAGGTGGTGATGATGTTCTCTATGCGGTGGCTGTTGGGATTGTAGTAAAGATTGTAGGCGCTCCTGGAGTCACAGGTGAAGCACTTTTTCTCATTCTATGTTTTGAGATAAAGGGCAGTAATATCTATTAAATGGCAATATTTAACAATTAGTGATCCTCATAAAATAATGTAACTGGTCAAGTATCTGTTGTTCAACTATCAAAATATGATGCATTGTTGGAGAAATAAACTAGCTTGTCACAATTGTTTCCCAAAACCCTAGTAACTTTGTTGCACGTCTGCAGTTCAAACCTTGTTGGTGCAAAAATATAGCTGTCATCAATGACGTCAAGCAGGTGGTGAAACTTGTATAAGAATGGAATGAAAGATATAGATTGAATTGTTAGCTTGATTATTTTGCCCGAAGGCATGATCTTTGGAAAAGTCCACATGCCATACTAACAAGAAACTATACTTCTAACCTCAGGCCGAGAGCTCTAGGTCCAATCACACAACTTTGCAACAGTGTTTGCGAATGTTTATTGGAACTAATGGGCCAAAATCCATTGCCGCTTGTATATATATTATTTTCTTTTTCTTATTTTTACATATATTCTTTTCTTTTTCTTCTTTGTACATATATTCTTTTCTTTGTCTTATTTTCATATGTTATTTTCTTTTTTCTTATTTGAATGATTTGTAAAGAGTGATTTATAATCAAGTTAGGGATTTTTATTAGTTAAAGCCTTTCTTTGCTTTTCTGTAGTTTTCCATAGAATAATGATGAATATTGTCTGCACGTCTCACTAGATAGAACATGTTATCAGAATGTTTTGAGAGTTTCTCTGTTGATAGTTGGAGCCTGAGCCGAGTTCAGCCTTGGAGAAGCTGTGTGTGTGTGTATCTGTGTGTGTTAATATGGTCTGTATTCGTGAGGGGATTAACTGGCACCATAAGGAGACGGAATGACTTGTTCTCGACAAGCCATGTGGAAGGTCACTAACCCGTCAACCATGTGATCAACGAAGATATGCTTCAGACTGTCTGGTCTTGTGTGGAAAATTACTAGTGTTGTTTATCTTTCTTTCTTTCTTTCTTTCTTTCTTTCTTAGCCAATCAGAATAATTTAACCGTCATCATTGACGTAGTTAGCACCCTCTGTTAGAGTATAATTGCAGTAACAATGTTATTGTAAGTGGGGTGGCCTACGAACTCCTTGTGAGACCTGAAGCTGGCTTCTGCTGATGAAACTGCAAACTAAACTTTGCTACAATTTCTTCTATTGACTGCACTTCTGACTCCTGCTCTTCATTCAACAAATCTGGTCCTCGGGTCTTATCTGTAATTCCCCTACAGAACTATGGTTCCTGGCAACACAGTTGGACTATGTTATGAATTACAAGGTATGACAGAACATCTATAGTTGGCACACCCCAGACAAGTTTTTTTTTAAACGGGATCAATTTATTTATTGAAAAGATCTGATTGAAACTGGAGATAACTACTTCTCTGATGAAGTTGCCAAGGACAATAAGAGCGGATGACAAGATTTTCAGTGATTAATGACTATTTCCAACTATTCTTTTCAGACTATTCTTGACACAAAACCAGTGAAAGGTTTCAGAAGACTTTTAATATAATGCATAGTCTTATAGACTACTTTTATAGGGTTTCCTTGGAACTTGACAGCTACAGTCCTCATTCACTTTCATTATATTGGAAAGACCCACCAGGATGTCAGAAGAAGAAAAAAATCACGTTTTGTGCTCCATTGAAGAAAGATACTTCTTTGGGTTTGGAACAACATGAGAAAATGAACAAATAAAGATGGAATTTTCCAAGTGAAGTATTCATGGCAGGGAGTAAGTCGCAGAAGCTCTTGCAGTAATGTATTATTCTATGTAATTAGTCTCTTCTGGCAAAAATTCGAAAGAATTTTCTGAAGAAAGCAGAAGATAGTAGCAACAATGCGGGCATGCAGGGGGTACGTCTTGGTTCCAGGCATGTATGAACAAGAGCTGTCCATCACATCAATAATCTAATCTTAACGCTTGAAAAAACAACCGAAATGCATTCAGTAGCTTCCTTTAATTTATACTGACTGTTGTTGGAAGCATTGAGGTGGGCGCTTCAGGCCAAGTCTAAATATGCAAAATGAGCGTTAAATGACACACTCACATACCAGTTTCATCACCTGTATAGACAGGGCCGGGGCTATGGGGCAGGAGGAAAGGGGAATATGGAAACAGGCATAAATTAGTCTTGTGGTAGAGAAGAGGTAATGACCTATACGACAGCTCAGGAAGGCATATCAGAACTTGTCTGTAGTATGTATTACCCAAAGGGTTGGCCAGAGTGCTGTCAATCCACAATGAAAAAAACATGCCGTCTCTTTTATCTCAGCATGAGTGCTGAAAAGGGACCATTTTGGGATGGAACTGTATTTTGGATTGGGAAGATGTTATGCAAATATGTCTGAAAAAAAAGGGACGTCACTGTACTCCGATTCCTGAGGGAAATGTATTTACTTGAGGTTTCAAGGACTTGGGAATTTACAATCTTTAAAAATCAAATTACTTATTTTTAATTTTTTACTATTTTTCCAAGTTTTTCCATGCAAACCAATCAAGCACTCTTCTGGGAGCAACTCTTCGAATGTACTTGAATTTTTTGTTTAATACTCTGAAGACACACTTTTTTTAATCACATGCCGCTCACTGACATTCGGACCCCTTGAAGTGTTGTGATTTTTACAACTGACCTCCAAGTATCCTAGGATACAATATTCTTGTGGACTGTAGAGGCCACAGGTTGAAGAAGCACTGAGCTGGGCGGCACGGCCAACCATGAGGTCACCAATGTTAGGATAACATGAATTCCCCTCACATTCGTCCTGGAGGCGGACTGGAGCTGCTATCACTACAAATCACAAATGCTCATTTATTTCAGGTTTTACATTATTTAAACCTCAAGTAATATACATTTTACTGGATATTGATGACTCATCCTGAACTACAAATTTGTGTTCAATCAAATGCTCTCTAGAATCAAAATGCCCCTCCCTTTAAATGAACCCATTTAGTGCATATATGTTCAGTTTGATGACCTCTCTATGCTAGTATACATTATAAAGGTGACAAAATGAACTTAGCAGATATACACATTTAAAATGTAAAATTTTCCCCAGTGAAAGGTTTCAAAACACCTGATGGCCAAGAAGAAGCAATACAATAAGAAAACGTTCCCAACACTTCTCATAAACCAATTGTTCTTGGCAATATAGGTCAATTTGAAACAATTAAATATATTTGTCCTTTTTATATAATACATGCATATGTGTTAATTCAATTTACAGTTCAAACCATTAGATACTAGTTCATGTGTTCACCAGATTAAAGCCTAGCGTGAACTATTACTGTTCCGAAATGTTTCAAAACAGCATGACGTAACGAAGCCTTGTTTGTTGAAATCAACTGACATGGGGAGTTTGGGAATTTTTGTATGGAATATAAAAGATTTGTAAAGGTTTCAGTGCTTCATGAAATTATTAGTGATTATTTTTAAGCAATATAAGTTGAGCAAAAGGGCTGTTGCTGTAACATAGTGAATAAATTGAACTACTCATAAACAAGACTATTGAGTAGAACGCTATTGTAATGATGAGTTTTTGTAGGCCAAAGGAAGGAAGTTAGGCATTATCCTGGTTCCTTCAACAAAAACCCATTAGGATTTTTTCCAGTTGGCTTTTCCATAATTGCACAAAATTTAGCCTACAAAAATATGTCTATCCATGTTATTATATGAAAATATAATCCCTATTTTTCTCTAAAAGCTATAGAAAGTACAGCTTAAAAAATATTATTGCGTTGAGTTACCTTAGAAAGTTTCAAGAATAAAAAACACTTGTACATGTACACAAAAAAAATGTGCATGTAAAGTACAGGATGAACCAGAGCAATTGCTAAACTGACACTGATAGTGATTTGTTCCAACAGGCTTTGCTGCCAACTCTAAAGAAATATGTTGAATATACAACGAAAAACAACTTTTGCCTGTTAGAGAATTCAAGTGTTAGTAAAACTGAAGTCAATCCAAGGGTGGCAAGTGATCACATGTTTCCTAAGACTGGGCTCATATAGGGAAATTTCACTGTCAGCTTCCAGCAATGTCAAAAACATGAGCAAACTTACAGAGAAGCAGGAACGCTGATGTCTCCAATCGGATCTGCATAGCTGGACCTGTAGGACAGATGGGTGCATGAGGGGAGAGGGGTGGGTGAATGAATGGAGAAGGAATGTGATACAAAATCAATGTGAGAAATATGCCACAATAAATACAGCCCTTGCCCCAAGGTTTATACTGGGTTAATTAAAGCAAGGTGTCAAAATGAGTAAATGTCAAGTGCGAGCAATCAGATGGACAGCTATGACTTACAGGCTCTCAGAACTTACTGAGAGCATCTTGACTGTGTTTATCTGCATAACTATATTTGGATGAGTTATTTATCTGACTATAAATCTGACTGGATGAGTTAGTTCATTATTAACAATAGAACATTTTCAAAATATATTTATTTTTAAATTACAGATTTATTTTTATTCAAAAAATATATTTTTAAGATTGTTCAATTTGGCATATAAATTAAGTACTGAAATACTAAAAATACAACTAAATTACAGTAGTGAAAATAAAATAAATGTGTCAATCAAAGAGTAAGTAAAATTTATTAATTAAATGATTTTAAGGACATTGTTACTTTTGCTACGATGAACCATTTTGTTACTCTGTTCACTTGATGATTTACATAAAATCAAATTCCTGTAGCAAAAGCGTTTAAGAACCACGGCTCTAAAATACATCTATTGACTACAGTAGTGTGAGATGAGCCTGTAATCTGATCATTTTTCTGTAGAGCTCGTCAGGATATCTAGGCCACACAAAGATGCTGTCTTTTTAACAGAGCAGCTCATTCACCACAATGCACAGGCCAAACTTCATTCAAGAAAAGCCATAATGTATGACTACTGCCCTGAAACTTGCAGGACTGCTCTCGTTCATGTCTTGTGTGTGACGAAACAGCAATTTAAAACATGCAACAACAAGATGATCATTGAAGTATTAGTTTGCTTTTAGGCAATGCAACACAACGGTTATTTTAACTACGGAACAAAACTGGATATTTATGTGATTGCCATGCAAAGTCTTGTCCACATAATTAAAGTCAAGTTTGCTCAAATTTACTATAATATTGCTTGTTTTATTTGAACAGGGTAGTTTATCCCTCATTTATTTGTTTTTCATATATATTTTAATACATGTTTTTTCAATTTTATTTCTCTGACATACAGTTATGGCCAAAAATGATGTCTGGAGGGGATGATTGACCCAACTATTTTAATGACTCAAAAAAATAAAATGAACCATCAAAATATGGTGAAAATATTTTAAATATGAGGGAAGATAATGCTAAACTTGGTTAAGTTATTTATCTGCCAAAATGCATAGAGAAACAAAAAAAGACTCATTGGAAAAAGCAAACATTAAGTACAAAATAATCAGTTATATAACATAACTGATTATGTTATATAACATTATATAACATCACTTTTGGCCACAATTTTATTTAGCAGAATTTTGTTTTAAATGTAAAAGTAAATAAATTACTAAGTATGTATCATAAGATCTATAATTATTATTTACTAAGACATGAAACAGAATTTTTTTTTAAAAATAGATGTTACAAAAAACTATGTTTTAAAATACATAAAATTTCATTACAATTACATTTTACTATTAAACTTTACATTTTAATATTAATATTTTAACATTTACTACTTTTATTAAATTGCAATAATATGAATTATAAAATAAAAGTTGCTAGCATAAAAAGAATCATTGTAAATCAATAAAAATATAATGTTGCTAAAAGGTTGCATGTTAATGACTCTTTTGTTTTCTCCCTGTCTCTAAAACAAACAAAATATTCTGAATTTATTCATTATATGAATTTATTTATTCTTTTAAACACAAACTATTAAAAAAATATGCAAAACACTTTTAATATGGAACAAACTGGTATTAATTGAAGCAAAAACCATAAAAATGTTAAATAAAATCAAAAGAAACTAAATATTTAAAAACATTTTTTTTATTTCAGCTAGTTTAATTTGAACTAATAACTAAAACTTAAATAAAAATGTATAAAAGCTATATAGAAATTGTTTTCTAAAACTTGAAAATGACAAAAATTACTACAAAAATATAAAGTATTTAAAATACTGATAAAATTATAATGGTGTTTCAATGATATTAAAATAACAGTGCCACAACAATCCCACAAAAGTTACATAAAGTATACCAATAAATCATTATATCAGCTTTAATAGAATATTTACACATACCTTAGACAAATAGCATGTGGTTGGAGACTTGACTGAACAGCTTCGACTCCTACCAAAGATCCATCATAGTCCAATATTCTATAGAGAACCATTCAAAGCACGGCATTGTATTATTCTTAATCTTACAGCACAGCCGGTTACACAAAAATGACTCAACGATGCCACAATCTCACTTACACTCACCACGGATGGATAGTTTGAAGTTCATTAAACAGGTCTTCTACCGACAATCTTAGCGTGTTGTGGTCTCTGTTGTAGGCGCGTTCCTGTAGCTGCCGGCCATGGATTGTGCTGTAATAACTCTCTGAAAGTTGAAGCTTGTAAAGACACACCTGAGTTCTCGTGCGCGCGCGTGTGTGTGTGTGTGTGTGTGTGTGTGTGTGTGTGAGGGAGAATGAAGAAAAGCCCCAAGGCTGAGAAAAAAAAGGATTATGTTGCATTGAAAGTTGATTTATGCTTGTCATGTACAGAATACAACATTCTGTATGAGATGAAATGACGCGTCGCTTCATTGCAGGACACACTGTCTTCACATCAGAGTACAGAAATGCGTTTGACAAGAAGCTGAATTTGAAGCAACAAGAGTTTACTTGCTTAGATTAAATGCTTCATAATACTGCTTTAGAAGGTGTGTCGACTAACAATGCATTTCATCAGAAGAATGCAATGAATGTTTAGGAAAATATAGTAAATGATACAAGCTTGTGAGAACTTGATTCATATTTCAGTAATATTCACTGGGAACAAAGCAAATGCTTTGGTGGTATCATGCATATATATATACAGACGTGGACAAAATTGTTGGTACCCTTCGGCCAATGAAAGAAAAACTCCCAATGGTCACAGAAAAATTTTAATCGGACAAAAGTAATAATAAATTAAAATTCTATGAATGTTAACCAGTGAAAGTCAGACATTGCTTTTCAACCATGCTTCAACGGAATTATTTAAAAAAATAAACTCATGGAACAGGCCTGGACAAAATTGATGGTACCCCTAGAAAAGACTGTAAATAATGTGACCAAATGGAATGTTAATTCAAGGTGTGTGCACTAATTAGCATCACAGGTGTGTACAATCTTGTAATAAGTCAGTGGGCCTATTTATAGGGCTTCAGGTACTCACTGTGTTGTCTGGTGACATGGTGTGTACCACACTCAACATGGACCAGGGCAAGTGAAGGAAAGAGTTGTCGCAGGAGATTAGAAAGAAAATTATAGACAAGCATGATAAAGGTAAACGCTATAAGACCATCTCCAAACAGCTTGACTACAGTTGCACATATTATTATGAAATTTAAGATCCATGGGACTGTAGCCAACCTCCCTGGACGTGGCTGCAGGAGGAAAACTTATGACAAATCAAAGAGACGGATAATTCGAATGGTAACAAAAGAGCCCAGAAAGACTTCTAAAGAGATCCAAGGTGAACTCCATGCTCAAGGAACATCAGTGTCAGATCGCATCATCCGTCGTTGTTTGAGCCAAAGTGGACTACATGGGAGACAAGCAAGGAGGACACCATTGTTGAAAACAAATCATAAAAAAGCTAGACTGGAATATGCCAAACTACATGTTGACAAGCCACAAAGCTTCTGAGAGAATGTCCTATGGACAGATGAGACAAAAATTGAACTTTTTGCCAAGGCACATCAGCTCTATGTTCACAGATGTAAAAATGAAGCAAATCAAGAAAAGAACACTGTCCCTACTGTGAAACATTGAGGAGGCTCTGTTATGTTCTGGGGCTGCTTTGCTGTATCTGGCACAGGGTGTCTTGAATCTGTGCAGGGTACAATGAAATCTGAAGACTATCAAGGGATTCTAGAGAGAAATGTGCTGGCCAGTGTCAGACAGCTTGGTCTCAGTCGCAGGTCATGGGTCTTGTAACAGGACAATGACCCAAAAGACAGCTTAAAAACACCCAAGAATGGTTAAGAGGAAAGCATTGGACTATTCTAAAGTGGCCTTCTATGAGCCCTGACCTCAATCCTATTGAGCATCTTTGGAAGGAGCTGAAACATGCCATCTGGAAAAGACACCCTTCAAACCGGAAACAACTGGAGCAGTTTGCTCATGAGGAGTAGGCCAAAATATCTGCTGAGAGGTGCAGAAGTCTCATTGACAGTTACAGGAATTGTCTGATTGCAGTGATTGCCTCTAAAGGTTGTGCAACAAAATATTAAGTTAGGGGTACCATCAATTTTGTCCAGGCCTGTTCAATGAGTTTATTTTTTAATTAATTCCGTTGAAGCATGGTTGAAAAGCAATGTCTGACTTTCATTGGTTAACATTCATAGAATTTTAATTTATTATTACTTTTGTCAGATTAAAGTTTTTTCTGTGACCATTGTGAGTTTTTCTTTCATTGGCCGAAGGGTACCAACAATTTTGTCCACGTCTGTATATATATATATATATATATATATATATATATATATATAGTGGTGGTCTAACTTGTTAGATATATTAGTATAGATGTAAAGTATTAATTTAGCTTAAGTGTGTGTGTGCGTACGCTTTGGGGCTCTGAAAATGTTAACTTTTCAAAGTGCACATTTTTTGCAAATGATACTATTATAGTCTCTGTGTAAACTATATTACACAAATCCTCCCTACACACAAAATACACCAGGGTTTTAGCTTGGTTACCGATTTGACTTATGCACCCGTTTCATGTTCAGTTGATTATCTACACTGTGTATTTAAGCCCTTAGTTCCTTCTGTGGACTTGGCTTTATTCAATGTTCAGATTTCTGTTCTAAAATTGTATGCACAATAGATTAGTGCATTGTATTTAACAGTATGGTGATATATAATTAAAAAAAAGTTTTATCCTATTCACCTATAGTGTCTTTTTTCACCCAACAGTAAGATACATTTATAATGTTACAGAGTATTTCTATTTCACATATATATATATATATATTTTTTTTTTCAATTTCTTTTCTTACAATTTTCAATAAGACGTTTGGACTAAAATTCATGCCTATAAAAAAAATATTCCTCACTTTTTTCTATATTATATAACATTTTCAACAAATAAGCCCTTTTATTATTTTTTATTGTGCTTTTAAAGGCTCCTGTAAATGAAGACGTGGATTTTATTAAAGGTCGAAGGTCGGCCCAGGGCTAGGAAAAACCCTATCAGGTGTCCTTTTCAGCTTTCTCCATGTCTCAGAAGTAATTTTATTTGCAAACACAGCAAACTCCTCTGTAAGGCGCTTGAACAGTTTGCTTGAGAATTAAAACTAAAATTATTTATTCGATTAAAAAAAGCAAATATGAACATGACAATTACATATTTGCATGGATTGCGGCAATCATTTTTGGTTACACAACACCTAATTTTCCACAGCTATAACTCTGTAATCATAACTTTAAACATATCTATCAAAAAGCACCATCTGTTTTAGGTCTAAGAGCAGTTTTAAGGCACATTTTGTGCAATAATCTCTTCATCTTCTTTATTTCTACAAATTATCAATGTCTCAATACTGATAAACACAGTGCATCTGGGTTACAAACCACAGAAATACATTTTTAAACTTTCAAAAGATTTTTTTATGATCTCAAAGTCAACAGCTGTGGTTATCAACCACATACCAACCAAGCCAACACATCTCTCTCTCTCTCTCTCGTTCATCCCCTTGAGGGTGTTTTTGGCATCTGTAGACATTTACAGACCTAGATAAAATGCAAATGTATCAATCAAAATCTTTGCAGCAAATCTTAAGCAACTCTGGCATGTTTGGAATGGTAGTGAAGGTTTTAAATAAATGCACTGTTTTTTCCAAATCAATCCATCATCGCAATAAGGTAATGTTGACCAGGGAAATACCGCAATTTGTCGTAGTGCAAATCATCACACATCATTAATCAGATTACATATCTGACTTGCATTGAGTTTATTAGTCTTAACTGCCGCTATGTTGTTTGTTTGCCATCTCACAGTTAGTCAATTATTTGAAGATGCCGTCTGGAATAAGTTAAAAGGTTTTAGACATTTTATGAGACACGATTCTCTCATCTTTTTTAATGCAAATGCACTTTTGATTACCAACTCACACTTCCATTGCAAATCAAAACAGATGAAAGTATGAAGACTGCGGGATGTGTCTAATCTTGTGTTAAAGAAAAATATTGACTGTGACTCAAAAAAAAAAAAGTTTTATTTGGACACTGCTATGAAAAGACAAGATCTGATAAATGCATCTGAATTTAAACATCTATCAAGTTGGAGGAGGAAAACAATAATATTCTCAGTATTGTAAACCTGTAGATCTATACAAAAAAATCCATATTTCAACTTAAACATTTCAATGGCCCACCTTAATTTAAGTATATTGCCTGTACAAGTTATTTGAACTTATATTACATTAAACTAATTTTTTTAAATCAAGTTGAATCACATATTGTGTGGGTACACTTGGTATGTTTAATGAAAGTCAATATTAATTATTAGATGATTGTAGCAGGAGGTGAAGATGGAGAACTTGATAGATGAGATGACGCACAAACACAAACATACACATCTTTCCTTATCTTAGTTGCAGATGATGAGGATGAAGAGCTAGTGGTAGACGAGGTGCTGGTTTCATGTGATGAGCTTGGTGGAACATGGTGAGAAGACCAGAATCTACAATGTCTCCTCTGGGAACCTGGGAGCATTCCTCTGAACCATAGCCCTACCAATCCACCAGGTTGGTTGGATTAATTGTTTGTGTAGAACTCTGGGTCTGAGGGGAACTGCTTTATACTTAATGTGGAACTAGCTTGGTATGGTTTTAGTGTGGTTTGCCATTGGGGGTTTTCGGGAGTTGGAGTTTATGGGAGAGTTCTGACAAAATAAAGTTACCGGCTGACCCAGAGTTGAGGAATGTGGTGCCTGGAAGAAAGACATCAGAGACAGCAATAAACACTCTTGTAGTAAGGGAACTGGAACTGACACAGGTAAATTTGACAACTCAACAGTCGAGAATGGTGTGTGCTGCAGTTCCACATTACAGGCATAATCCTAGGGTCAGTCGGTGATTGCTTTCACTTATGGACCGGTGAGGGGTCTCAACTTGCATGAGCTCTGGTTATGGAGTAACCCGTACACACAATGTGCGATATGGGTGAAGAGTTGCCACTAGTATTGTTGTGTGCAGCGAGATACAGTTGGAGTGCTGGTGTAAATCCCTGATGGTGGACATCCAGCCACTCACGGCTACAAGGGTTTAAAACTTCAAGGCATACTTGTTGATGGATGACTTTTCCTGTCTCAGATGACAGAGCAGATCAGATTGAGGTGATTGAGGAAACCGTTGTGTCTGCATCTTGAGGACCAGTGAGCATTGTTGTAGAAATCCGTTTCAATCCATCTCCATGCCAGAGAAGGGGGCCCGAGTTGGCCATGGGACTTGAGAAGATGGAAACCAGTGAAGAAGCTATTGGTCCAGTGACTGGTGTGGTGGTGCATGGGTTAGTGAAGGAGGTGCAAAGTAAATCCCCCAATTCCTGTATTGAATTGCGTTGTGGAGTGCTCGGTCTTCTGTCAGGGAATACACACAGGCCGTACATGGCAGAAATGTTATGTTTATTGAAAGTCAGAAGATTCTGATCGTAGTAGGAGGGGAAGATGAAAAACCTCAGTAGTCACTGAATGCAGAGTAAACTTTCCTTATCTTAGTTGCAGATGACAAGGACAAAGACCAAGGGGTAGATGGACTTTAGACAAAGATGGAGGCAATTGCTGGTAAGAGAGTCTGTACATCTTGCATTGCCGAGACCACACAGTGTAAGTGTGTGCAGAGTGTCCTTTTGACTGGTGCTGAGGTGATGGGTGACAGCTGGTGCTCATTAGTATTCTGGCGACAGTGCTCTGGGTGTCTGGGTATGGGTGGAGCCTGGTGATGCCAAGACACATATAACTTTAGAAATTACATAAAATTTATATTTTTACAGTGTATTTTAGCTTTATATGATTGAAAACTATTTATATAATACTTATCATATTAATTATTAAAATATATAAATTCAATTTGTGCTAAATTGATATAGGGAAATTATTTCTTGAACAATCTAATATTTAATTTATTTCTAGTCTCTGTTTTTATTCCAGTAAATGTATTCCAATATTTTTATTTGTTAGATCCTATTTTTGTATAAATCTTAATAACAAACAATACTGAATTAAATGTAAACAATAGAGTTGTGAAATACAACATCTAATGCAAAAAAAGGAAAAATGGTAACACAAACAAATATTGTAATTTAGTATAAATGTACAATATTTAAAATATACAGTGCTGGGGGAAGTTACTTAAAAGAAATGCATTACAATATTGTGTTACTGCCTAAAAAGTTACTATTTGTGTTACTTGGTTTCTTTTAATGGAAAGTAATGCATTATGTTACTTTTCACAGAAGAATACGATGGGCAGGAGAAGAAAGTTTAACACTCATCACTTTAGCAAAAGCTAAATTAAACACAAATGTGATGTTTATCTAATCTTGTTAACATTTAAGGTTTTTGTAATTCATTTAGAGGAATATTGGAATATTGACTCTGTTTTTTGTGTAGGTGAGATGAGTAAATGCTCTGATTTATTCTAGAACCACAATAACTGTCACGTTCACACACACACACACACACACACACACTTTTGCACTTACTCACCATTCCTCTTAACATGAGGACAGGAGAAGAGTCAGTCAATATATGAGAAAACAGTCACTTGCATTAATTATTTGTAAAAGTAACTCAGATTTTTGCTAATAATAATTTTTTGCTATAACTAATCGTTACTTTAGTTACTTGAAAAAAGTAATCTGTTAAATAACTTGCATTACTTAACATGCGTTACACCCAACATTGAAAATACATGAAAATCTGGTGCAATAAACAGGCAATGTGGTCACAACCTGATATTTATGAAAAAATGCTTGTGTCGGGTTTTTTTTTTTTTTATTGCTGTGTTCAGGTATTGCTATTGTTTTGTTTTTTTGAAGAACACAACAAAAGCACAGCTGTGATTATGTGAAGCATCACATTCTGGATGTTGACAAATGAGACAAATGTTATCATCTGTTTTTGGCATCAACATCAATAGTTACACTTAGTGAAATAGCTAATGCTGTGGATCCAGATTTGCTCATGTAAGATGTTCTGGCAGGCCTGTCTGGCGCTGGCAGCAGCTTCACACATCGTGCTTTGATCCTCGTCACTGCAAGAGTTTGTGACAGTTTTTTTTTTTTTTTTTGGTATCAAAAGAAGAAAACACAGAACTTGTCAATTGAAGTTAAAAATAAATAAATAATAAATGAAATAAATAAAAACACAAACATTTCATTGATTTCCCTGATATTTTGATCAAGGAGCCCACAGAGACAGTGCAGGCTGGAAATGACCCTTGGCATCCCTGCATGAGTACGATTCAGAGGCCAGTGTATTTCTGAACATGTCTTTAATTACTGCAATGCTCAAATGCCACACCATGATTAAGCTCAACTAACAACCAACTGAAACTGAAGCGTATGCTAGCTTTTAATTGCAGAATCACATATAAATTATTACAGCTGTTGTAATGTATCGTTGAAGGAATTAACTGAAAATGTCAAAAATTAGAAAATGTTTTTATTTATACACATTAGTGCTCTTTGTATATTTTACTTACACAGTTCAGTAAATTGTCTAAATGTAAAGATATATTGTTTTAGTTCATAAATTGTGCTTTCATTTTATCATTCTAATCTATTCATTATCACTGCATAAAGGCACAATTGTGTATATATATATATATATATACACACACACAGTGATCCCTCGTTTATTGCGGTTATTGTTGACTGGAATCCCCCGCGATAGGTGAAAATCCACGAAAGTAGGATCAGCCAATCAGCTCACGGGATACATCCGCTCGTGCTCTCATTGGTCGATCTTGCGCTGGAAACCAATCACGTGTCTTGTCTGAGTGCCTGTGGGTGTGTACAAAGCCTCTGAGAGAGTTTCTCTCTTTGTCTGGCATCCTGGGAAATGACGCAACGCTGCTTTCCGCAATACGGCTGCCGATATGGCGGTATTTTTTGATGAATATTTTTGAAAAATCCGCAATGCACTGAGGCCAAAAAAATTGAACCGCGAAGTGGCGAGGGATTACTGTACACATATATTCATACATATACACACACACACACACACACACACATACACAATGACTAGAACTGTGGAACTTTTCTGCTGTTGTCATAGAGATGCTCCTCTAGAAAAGCTAAAGTTTTCTGCCAGGACTCCTCCTGAGCTCGACTGTGCGGAACCGTCTCTCCCCCCCAAAGCACCACCACTACAATACAAAGCAAAGTCATTTCAACCTCCTGAAATACAACGCACATGCCATTAGCAGCATATTATCTATCTTTCTATCTATCTAGGGCAGGGGTGGGCAAACTATTTGTCTCGCGGGCAACATTGGTTTCTTAAAAATTACAGAGGGGCCGGTGAAGGTCGTACCTGTGCATTTACTTATAAGAAATCCTAGAAAACCTGTATAAAGTATAGTTTGGTCTTAAATCACTCGACTGGGACACGTGAAATTACAACAAAACAATATGAATACAATTTAATCAACAGAAAAACCATAATATGCAATGTGACTGAATCATATATTTGCCTCAGCTCTAGATTGACAATCACAGGCGTCCAATCACAACTGACCTCTGGAAAAAAGGGAACTAACCAATGACGTTTGATGTTACTATTAAAAGAGCAAGCCCCGCCCCACGACTGACAAAAATAAAAGTGCTTGCGCGAGCAAAAACAGTTGAGAGCAGGTGAATGTTCGTGCACGCGAGTGATTAAAATGAGCTCGCGGGTACCCGTATTTACGTGTAGCTCTGTTTTCCGCTCGCAGATGTAATTTACGCGCGCGCAAACATCAGTTTTGCGCTCGTTCCTTTTTAGCACGGAATTAAGCCATAAAGGGGGGTGTAGAGGGGTTTGCGACACACGCCTACTCTCCACCACAGCTAAAACAGGTTCGGCAAGTTCGGCGGGCCGGATTAAAAAGCCCAACGGGCCGGATGTGGCCCGCGGGCCGTAGTTTGCCCACCCCTGATCTAGGGTCATTCAAAGTACTTTCAATGCAGAAAATAACAATCTTACTCAGAATTTACCATAATACAAGGGCTCAAACTCAGTGAAGGAACTGGCTTTTTTATTGATATTTTAGACTTAACCTTTGGTCTTTGCCTCCAGTAACTTGAGGTCACTGAATCTGATGTGAGGGCTGTAGGGCGGTTCAATAAGATGACCCGTTCCAGGGTACGAGAGAACAGTTAAGAGGTGACTGTTCCCAGCCTTCTCCATCATCTTCTTCATCTGCGAAGGAGGAGCATCATGATTGGCCTGAGATTGTGAGAAGTTTTAATGTGTCGAACTGATGGACTCACATCTGCTGCAGATTCTGATGCTGGCCAGTTTTGATCATCCTCACCAGCGATTACTAAAACAGGACATTTGATTTCACCCATCTAATGAAAACAAAACCCACTGTATGAACTGCAAGCACATGACTCTTCTCAGTAAGAATGACATTTTCTATGCCAATTGCAATTTTCATACTTGAACTTTTTTGGAAGGGTCATCTGGAATTGGTAACAACAGATCCCGCCAAATTATTCTCATCTTTTCATCATAGCGGATTTTGTCTACGTTCCTTGGCATTGACAGAGTGACAATTGTGATCAGTGAATCAATAACAGCCATTTGGCATAAAGTAATGCATCCTAATTGTGCCTGTAATGGGAAAATTGGGTTTCTCACTGTTGCAGTGCTGCATAGACATCCGCCAAAGATCCTTTGAGCGGCATTATGTGACTCCCACTCACACAAACCACACACTTGGGCTGAAAAGTTGTCTTCAAAGAAAAGAAAACAAAGGGCACATTGCATCACTGAATTTGCAAATCTCCTATGTATTGATGTAAATGAGAACTTAAGATGTATTCACCTCTAGAATTTCTGAGTATGCCGTCATACCCAGCGTTACAGGGACCCCGAATGACATCCCCATCACAGCCACTTTGTCAGGACAAACTTTGGGGTGTTTTTTTAGCAATGTGAAGGCAGTCTGAAAATGATTTGATATGCTTTAAATGCTTTCAAGGTGTATGTTACAGTATATACATTATTTTCCCTCTGTAATGTGTGAAAAAATGTTTTTGAAATATTTCAAAAACAATTGCATTATTTAATTAAACAATTAACAAATGTAATTGAAAAAGCAATTAGCATTTAATTTAATAATTTACTTTCACTTCATCATTAACAGACTTATAAATAGTGTTAGACTATTAGTTGATGTGTATACAAATGTTTGCAAATAGTATAAATGTGATTCATGTATATTATTATTTATTTATAAATAAATATAATATTTATACATTTATTTATTATTAAAATGTATATATATATATATATATATATATATATATATATATATAATATATATATATACACACACATTTATTTATTCTATATGTACATTTATTCCTATGATCATTACTTTAGTCTTCAGTGTCACATGATCCTTCAGAAATTATCCTCATATGTTGAATTGATGCTCACGAAATGTTGAAAATAGCATTGCTGCTTAATATTTTTGTGGAAATGGTGATATATTTATTTTTTAAGGATTCTTTGGTGAATAGAACGTAAAAAAATTACTTTTGAACAACTTAATGCACCGTTTGTATATACTTAAAAAGCATCATAATGATATTTTTATTTGTTATATTTGAATTGTTCTCTAACACACATGTACCTCAAAATAAGTGTTATCCATGTGCTGGAGTTGTCCAGCAGCGTTTAAGAGCCCTATGTACTCCAGGGCCAGCGAGACATAGCCGTGGGAAGCCATGAGCGCCGAACGACACTCAACCCGACCCCCCTGCCCACCACAAAGGTCCAGCACGGCAGGAAAGGGTCCAGAGCCTGCATTACAAAACCAGATCCATATAAACATCTTCATATGTCCCTTAAGCCTCAATAAATATAGACTATACAATGATTCATCTAAATGTACATGGTTACAGGGTAGGCTGGTTTTAAAATAAATGCTAAAAAAAAATACATATTTCATGTGATGTTTCTGAATGTTTTAAAATGAATCCTTCATAGTACTGAGATGTATTTAAACCTCACTTATATCCTGACCGCATACTGTCTACGCATTAAAATTAATATGATTTGTCTACGACTGTGCATTAAAATTAATATGATTTCATACGTAAAATAAATTGATCTTTCAGAAATCAGTCTAATATGATTTGATGTTCAAGAAACATTTTTATTATCTTTTTTCTTCTTATTGTAATTCATTTTTATTCTTATATTAAAAACAGCTGCATATTAGTTTTGTGGAAACTGGTCAATTTTTTTCAGGATTCTATAAATAGAGAGTTCTTTACTGTCACGTTTGATCAATTTAATGCTTCATTGCTAAATAGAGTAGTAGTTTCTTTAAGAATAAATCTTACTGACCAAAACATTTAAATGGTAATGTAAATAAACTGTATAAAATAAATACATAGAAATACAGTACATACATATATAAATAAATTACAATTACATATTATTATATGTAGCTTATTTTTGTTTTATACTGTCATTTTTATTTTATATTTTTAGTATTCTAACTAAATATAAATAAAAATGATTTTAAATATATTTATAATATATACTAATGATGGACCAATTTTAAGACATGAATCCATACCTGGGGGAATGAAGAGTGTCCCCTTTATGCCACGCTTTGTGACTTCAATCCTCTGGACATCAGGGGCCAAATACCAGCGTTCAGCAACAGCTGACGTGAGGGGCGTGCGATGCTTGAAGCCCTTAGTAAGGTGTCCTTCATGCACAGAAAACACCACTTTAACTGCTGTCTGGACATTGGTCTTCTGAAACCTGTCAATTCAAATTCGAAACTTGAAACGAACGGTCACGTTTAATGGGCAAAATCCATAGATATTCACAAGATTTTGGGTGAAAGATTTTCACAGCATTGATTCATTACCAGTTTTTCTTGCTTTAAATGAGATCATCGTTTGCGTAAGATAGTGTGTTAGGGAGTTTGGTTATTAACGTAATATTTCAATTATATTCTGATATTTCCTCAGAAAAAAATGAACAGCATACAGTTCTGGAACGATATGTGGGGTGTAAACAATGACAGAATTTTCATCACTGTTTCTTTAAATAAGTTCACTCTTGCAATAAAAAGGGTGGTGAAGTTGTTTATCACTTTTTTCTCTCTTTACTTACTTACCGGCGACCTGGTTTACTTTCAGGAACAGGTCTCATGCTCCACAGCAGACCCATGGCTTCAACTCCCTCAAACGTCCCACCAAGACTTTTATCTCTGGAAACTATGATAATAACTCAGTGAATCCATTATGATGAAAAAAGACACAAAAGTGTGCTTGTATGTGAATTTAAAATAAAGTACTGTACCTTTAACGGCCCCTGAAGAGTCACTGGTGTAGTGGCCGAACGATTCCCAATTGTCTCCATCATCGGAGTGAATCAGTGCATGGAGAGTAACGTTGGAATCTGCAGGGAGGTGCTGGACTAACACCTCAATTGTTTCATCAACCAAGCAACTTGAAGGATGAATAGAAAGTAAAGGACTCGACTCTGTCTTGGCCATTTTATACCTCTAAAATGGAAACTGGAATTGCTGAATATGTCAGGAAGCAAACTGTGGCAAAGGCTTTTATAAGAGGTTTAACCTGGTCATCGTCCTATAGGATACCAGTTCACACTGACAGCTCCTTATTTGGTCCTGAAGTTCAACGATAAACATTAAGCCCATAAAAACCTAGCTGGTTATTGAAACTGATAAATGACTTATATAGCCTAGGTAGTTTGACCAAAGTGACGGGATATCCTATCATAAAAGACTCTTTACAACAATGATGTAAGATATAATCAGGTCTGTAGAAATCTTTTTTTAATCTAGTTTTGTTATGGGGAAATTGTTGTTTATTATTTACTATCAATACTACCTATAGAATATATTAATTATACTACCTATAGAAAATACGGTAAGTTACACCCAAATAATTGACAACACATTTGTTTACTGAATATTGGCTGTATGCTGTCCTGTATTTACTGTAGATGTACATAATATTTATATGATTTTTGTAAGATAACTTCTTTTTTTCTCTTCTTGTATGTAGTTTTGTTATGATTTGTGGTATAAGTGGTTAGAAAAAAATTGACAATTGAAATAAAATGGGAGAAATGGGCTTCCATACATTTTAATAAAAAAAAAAAATCATTCATGGATGAAATCGTTCACAATAAGATCATTAAGACGCATTTAGAAAACAGATACCGACTTTTCTCCTTACAGACAGTGAAACTAATTTATGGTATTCATGGAACATTTTAATAAATGACCAAACAAAACATAACAATGATTGTCTGAACAGGAAAGCTCCAGCTTTTAGCTATTAATATTTGCCAGGATAATATTTGAACAAACATTTACAAATGTGATATATTGTAACGCAGGTGTTCAACTATTGAAGCTTGTTTCCGCCATGGAATAAAAAAAAAGTTAAACTCGCAATTGCAAGAAAAAAAAGATCCCCATGGCGGAAACAAGCTTCCATACTAAACTCCTCTAAAAACACCTGATAGCACCACATTCAATGTGCATATTGAAAATTACAATTTAAATATAACTTAAAGATAAATCACACTATCAAATAGGTAGTTGACATATTGAATATGTAATGGCTTGGAGTGCAGGGACCCTTGGTTGTAACATCATAGTAACGTTTTACTTAAGAGTGATTCAAGGAGCGCCTCCAGCGAATATGAGCTCCAGAGCCGCTTGAATGTCTCCGCCCGTGGCCTGCAGGGCTCTCAGGATGAGCTCCTCGTCACGGATGCCCATGTCCCGCAGCTGCTGGAGCTGTGACTGCCACTGAGTCTACACAGTATGAAAGAGAGTCACTTTAGAATCAACAACTGAGTTCACACTTGTTCGGTTCACTTGGTTCGGACCAAAAACAGAAAATGATACATTCAGTCCTGGTTCACTTAGCTTACATGTTGTCATTTTTTAGTCATTCTGGTACCTACACACACATATACGGAAATTCCTAGGGAGGGCCAATCTTACTTCACAGATTTTCACCTATCACGGGGGGTTCCAGTCCCCATTAACCACGATAAACGAGGGATCATTGTAATCAGATTACTTTTTTCGAAGTAACTAGAGTTCAACTACTGAGTTACTTTTTTCAAATAAGTAGCGCAAGTTACTTTTGTTTTCTTTGTTTACTTTGACTCCTCTTCTTTCCTCATGTTGAGAGAAATTGTGAGTGAGTGCAGAGGCGTTGTGTGGTGTTGTGTGTGTGTGTGTGTGTGTAAACATGACGGTTATTGTAGATCTAGACTAAACATGAGTATTTACTCATCTCACTTGCACAAAAACAGATTTAGCATTCCTCAAAATTAATAAAAACAGTGAAATGCAAACTCAGAATATTACGCAAACCTGCAATAATTAAACTACAAATAATTATACATATTTGGTATATAGTTTATGTATTTGATCTCACTTTATTAACTACTTGTTGTTGCTGTCGACCTTTGATGACAGAATGCAACCATAAAAATAAGTGAAAATGACTTTAGTTAAACATCACATTTGTTTCATTGTTTTTTTTATTTTATTTTTATTGCTGATGTAAGTGTTGAACTTTCGCCTCCTACATCCTGTTTTTCCTCTACTGTACAGGTGTGAGTTTGCATTACGTCCAGCCTTTGGCTTATTCAGTTCAGTTTTTGGGGTAAAATCCTTTAATTTGCAAAACAAATTGAACTTTTATCAAACAAGCAAGCCCAATAAAGCCCAATGCACTACTTTACATAAAAAGTGTTTCCCCAGCACTGATTAGAAGAATGTAAGCATCTCTATTTGAGATGTTTGAAGTGCTGATGATGGAAACTGTACTGATGATCTCTGGTGGTCACTCACATGTAAGCTGGACATGCTGGAGACCTGGAGCGCCTGCTGCAGTGCCTGGTTAAACAGGTCGTTCGTTATAGGAGTGCCTGCAGGGATGGGGGACACTCCTGAAGAGGGACCCTGTCACAGACAAAGACATCAGACAAAGAAATCTCAAACATATGGAAGCTGGTTTCCACCATGGAATAAAAAATGAAATCGGTAATTGCTACTTTTTATCTCACAATTCTCTTTATTCTGACTTTATAACTCGCAATTATGAGTTTATAACCCGCAATGCTGGTGTTTCTTTCTCGGAAATACGAGGTCAAAATTACCTTTTTTATTTGTTTATTCTGTGGTGGAAATAAGCTTCCGTACACATACAGCACAACTGTAAAATTTATACTAAAACTTAATTATTTGGAATTGTTTATTTTTATACTACTGTCTAAAATTAAAAATTAAATGCAAAAAACAAAAATCAATCATTTAAAAACTACAAGTGGATTGGGGCATCATCACAAAATGCTAAGAATATATATATTTCTTTATTATTATTTTATATTTATTTTGTGATTTGCTAAAGATTACATTTAAAGATATCATTTTGAGGTCAGTGACATTTAATAGTAAGCGGTTATTGAACAAGGACGCATTAAAAATGGATCAAAAATATAAATGTATAATGTTACAATAGATTTCTAGTACAAATGAATGCTGTTCTTTTGAACTTTCTATTCATCAGAGAATCCTGAAGAAGAAGAAAAAAAAAAATCACATTTCCAACAAATATTTATGGCACAGCACAACCGTTTTCAACACTGATAACAATAAGGAATGTTTCATGATATTAGAATGATTTGTGAAGGATCATGTGACACTGAAGACTGGAGTAATGACCACAGGAAAAAATTACACTTGAAAATATATTACAATAGAAAACGGTTCATTTAAATTATAATAATATTTCACAATATTACTGTTATTTTGGATCAAATAAAAGCAGCCTTGGTGAGCAGAATAGACTTTGTGTACCTGGGTTCCTGTAGTTGGTGTAACAGCACTGCTCTCGGGGGTGCTGGCGAGGGCTAAAGCTGTGGCCAGCTCACTTTGAGTGATGGGTCTAGGGCCCACGGCTCCATTGTAACCAAGTGTAGCTGGCCTCATGCCGGCAAAACCACTAGCAAGAGTGGACGGCCCACCACGACTCACCTACAGATGATAAAGCAGGCTTAGGATCCCATATCGTAATTGCACATACTCTTAATGAAGAACAGTAAATCATAACACACCGACTGGAAATCATCCTCATCATCAGACATGCCTTCAAAGAGGAAACCTCCTGTAGATTAAAAAATACTCATGCATTAAATATACATTACCAATATGACCCATCACAATATGGTAATGGTGGGCCATTTTTCACTTAAATTGTGTTTAAATGGACACCCACCTGGCATGTCACTGTAAGAGCTAGAAGACACATTTCTGGAGGAGCTGGCGCTCTGCTGGGGCGGCACGCTGCCAGCCACCGAGTGCAACACCAGGATGATGGCATTTACCAGTGCCGGGTGGGAATTGGCCAATCTGGTGAGTGAGTTATAATTTTCTTTCACCCAAAGTGCAGCATATGATTCAAATGTCACATTTTGTATCAGTTAAACCACAGATTCAGCAGGAAATCAACACGATATGACATGCACAACATGTGACAAGCCAAAACGTAATGATAGAATATTATAAAGGCAATCACTGCCATTCAAAAATGTAGACAAACTTGACTTCTTATGCTTAATAATAATAGTTGTTAATAAGTGTATTGATTATTGATTTCATTATTGATATTGACTATTTTCTATTATTAATACTACTACTAATAATAATTATAATTATTATTACTACTATATTAACATTGATTAGTTAATAACAATTGATTTACTATTATTTGTGTTGTTTATAATAATTAATATATTAAGTTGATAAAATATTATTAGATTCATATAAATTAATTAATGATGACATTATTATTATTATAAAATAAGATTTATCAATAATAATACAATCAGAGTAATAAGAATTGTTATATTCATATTTTTTCATTAATAATAACAATTGATTTATTATTATTTTTGTTTCTGTTTTAATATTATTAGTAGTATTATTACTAATTACGTAGCATAATTGAGTTACTTTTTTCTTATTATTAATATTAATACTATTACTACTACTACTACTAATAATAATAATAATGTTTTTGTATTTTTATGAAATAAAATTTTGGAAAAAGCAACCATTAATACTGTAATGATGCTCACTCACGTGTCAAGCATGCTTGGGTCTGTGAATTGTATGAAGAGGTCTTTGTCTTGAAGAACCCCTGAAAATGTAGTCAATAAACATAAGTAACTCAACACGTCTCACATCACAAATCATTTCTGCTTCTGAACGTACCCAGAGCCACAGGATCGCTGCTCAGGCCTGGTGTCGCCACGATGATCTGATCGAGCGATTCCTTGTTGTTTAGCATCTTAAACACCTGAAACGGGTGAAGAAGAGCAACTTGAAGAAGTACCCAAGCCTCCAGAACCCCCAGCAGATACACTCATGCTCAGAACTGAATTCACAACCTACCGAATCTCTGTAAGCAGTGCTGGTGTGAAGAGCTGCTTGCAAGACACGAAATTCCCTCGCAGCTGCAACACTGTCCACTGGCTCTATAGGAGAAATAGAGGAATAAATCATGGATTATGTTTAAGGACCTTATATATTGCTTTTAGTCTTTTTTTGAAGCTTGACAGCTTCTGTCTTTACATACTTTCACTTGTATGGAAAAGTGCAGCGTGAACATTCTTCCTAACGTCTCCTTTTGTGTTAATTGCATTAAACAATTGCATCGACTCACCGGGATGGATCACAGGTTCTGGCCACGACTTCCTCAGGATGTGAACAGTGGATCCAGACTGAATCCCATAGGACTCCAGAGTCAAATCATCCTTTAACTTTCTACCACAGTACACTAATTCTGTAATAGGAGATCATGGAAACTTTACTGTATGTAACTTTAATAATGTAACTTTACTTTTTATCATTAAAGGGACATATGTAAGATTTTTAAGTCACAGATCAAGCTCAATAACTTGTATATATGTATTATATATACATATATTACAGAAACTTTTTAAACTAATAACTAATTTCCATCCTGTTATGGACAAATACATATACTTTCCTAATAGACTTCTAATAAAATACCTATAGTTCAAACAGTAGTGTGGCGCTTGCAACACCAAGGTCATGGGTTTGATTCCCATGGAAAGCAAAAACTGATTAGAATGTCAATGTGCATCTTGAATGCAATGAAAGTCGCTTTGGATGAAAGTGTCTGACAAATGCACAAATGTAAGATAATGTATCCCTTATTTGATAATAAGTGTAATTTCACATAATTTGTAGTAATAAAGACTTTTAATCAAACTATAAATTCTAGCCATGCTGACTATCACAAGCCCAAAAAATGATCTATTATTTAATGATATAAGAAATATTAATACAACAATTGTGGAAGACAGTGTGTCATGAACAGGTAATAGAAATAGATGTCCATAACTATTAGAACAGGCATCAGAATGGAATAGTTATTAGTAATTATTCCTCTGCTGATAGTTACTATAGTATCTAATCAATACTTATTGAAATTGATACTAGTCACTATGGATTGCATGTTTGTTAGCACAAATTAATTATATTGAGCCTCAATGAATGCATTGCAATAAAAGGCAGGGCAGTAACTTTTAATAGGTTTAATTTTACTTTTAAAATAACATTATAAAAGCTACGGCTGTAATCTTTTGATCTAGTTTATTACAACTGTAATCAGTTATTGGAATCATGTCACAGCATTAATATGCCACTGCCATATTGCCCCCTAATATTATGAATGAGTCTCACTCTCATGCACTATATTAAATGTCACCTATGAGCTCCGGATCTGGGATGGCATCTGGGATCTGTGCTGACACCAACTGCTTGAGAGTGGATACCCGATACTCGCCGGGAGGAACATCTCCAGGTTCAGTCTCTGGAAACTGCAGCACCGACTTGGGAAGAGATGGTTGATCCACCAGCTTTAAAGACAGACGCCAGTCTGAAAACGCCATTGATTTAATGCACGGATTGCAGAAGGCGTGCTTTCTTTCTGGCACAGAGTCGATGAATAGATCTATCGCTCTTGTAAACGCAGTCTGTGTTTTGCATTGAAATAAATAGTATCATCAGCGACTGTTTTCATCCGCGCGCATGACGTCATGCAGGAAAGATGGTGGTTCTGGGAATCGTAGTTCTCCCGGTGCGCTCGCAGGCTGCAGTACTCGCTTATGAACAGAGGGGGCAGTCAAAGTGTGTCTCTCACAGAGCCAGGATTGTGTTAGACCTTAACCAAAAAAAGTTACTTGAAATAAAATAAAATACATTAAAAAAAGCTTACAATTATTTCATTTCATCTAGTTGACAAAAGTAACATTTCTTACTTACATTTATGAACTAAAAAATAAATGCATACATATACATAACATGCAAATACAACTATATAGAAACATTTTATTAATAACAATAATAATGACAAAAACACACAACCAAATTAAAACACAAAATTGTAAAAAGTGTAATTTATTAGTTTTAAAATTTCAATGAAATTTCAATGAAAGTAAACTAAGACTGCCTGCCAGACTAATTTTAAATAATAATAATAATAATATGAGATTAATAATAAATACTACTTATATACTAATAATATAAAATTTGTTATGCACAAGCTGGTTTTTGGAACATGTAGCTGGTCTTTGCACAAACCAGCTTGCCAAAGATTCAAATTTAGCATGAGAAATTAGCATGTTGTTTCACCTTACTGGTAATTGCCTGATTAACATATGAAAACCTGGAAAATACTGTATGTGATTTAAATTTTGTCCTTTTCACTCGTTATTCA